>SZWC01004216.1:55059-109906 GCA_023375785.1 Penium margaritaceum
CGCTGCACGCTGCTGCTGCTGCCGCTGCTGCCGCCGCTGCCGCTGCTGCTTCTGGTGCTGCAGCTGCGCTGCGGCTGCTGGTGCTGCTGCCGCCGCTGCGGCTGCTGTTGCCGCCGCCGCCGCTGCTGCTGCTGCGCTGCTGCTATCGCCGCTGCTGCTGCGCTGCTGCTGCCGCGGCTGCTGTCACGCTGCTGCTGTGGCTGTGGCTGCTGCGCTGCTGCTGCTACTCAGCTGCGGTGGCTGTGGGAGAAGGGCTGCTGGAATCGCCGCCGACACGCCCCTCTGCGTGGTGGTACGCGTCGCTGCTGCTGTCTCTGCAGCGGCGATCTCACGTTGACGGCGGTCGACCGTCTCCAACGGGTCCCAGAAGATCTGCTGCAGCGGTGACTCTCACTGCTGCTGCTCTGCTGCGTCTCTGCTGCGCAGCTCGGTGAGATCTGTGTCACAGCTCTGATACCATGAGAAACTGCTAGGAAGCTTCCTAGCCTTGCTGCTGCTGACGTGGCGACACTGTCCAGTCAGCTAACGCACTAGCAAACAGGCAGGCGCAAGAAACAGCAAGGGTCAGGCTAGGGAGACGCGCAAAGTCTCATAAGCTTCAATAGCTTAGTAAATGCAGAGAGAAATGACAACTGACAGGTCCAGGGCATAAGTACCTGCCGCGGCGCACGGCGGGTGTCGCACGTGGCAGTCCAAGAGCTGTCCTAAAACCGGCCCAAAACCACTGTTTTGGCCGTAACTCTGCGCACACATGTCAGAATCCTACGCCGTCCGAACCTACACATGCAGAATCAAAAGACGCATGCAACGACTGGTCACATGCATGCATCCATCGACTGACAGCGAGTATATAATGCAAAAACATGCAAATGGGCCTCATGTCCAGTCCGCAGAAAGGCGCCTGCAAGACGTAGAAGGCACAGCAAGGAGTCCCGGTGACATCTGGGGCTCTGGAACAGTGGTCGGTCAGCTCCAGACGGGTAGTCCGCCGCCTGTCGTCGCGCCGGTGTCACCAGGGCCGCCTGCCTCAGGGATCTGCATGAGTATGGACACGGCCGAGTGGTCACAGTAAACTGTACAGGAACGGCACAAAGCACAACAGGGGGGGCTCTCGCCCCCAGAAGCGGACAGGCCGTAGGCCACCCATCGCCATGGCAAGGTCTGACCAATGGCCGACAGGTCGCTAACCTGACTATCGAACAACANCCCCCCCCCCCCAACTTTCGCTCTTTAGCGGTCGCATGGCCTGTTTCTTCCAACGTCCATTCGATGGCGGAAACACCACGCAGCCGTACTACAATGCGTTTCTCTATGGAAGGACTCGACGATGAAAGTCATCACTTTATCTAAATGACATCACACAAAAAGTGAGAAAGGCCCCCTACCATAGTCATCAGAAAAGGTCAATCATATTAAAATCCGAATGATTCCCTTTTACCCACCATTTGAGCGTTGGCTTGCCCAAATACTCACTTTTTTTATCATTGACCATTGTACCCAAAAAGTGTGAATGGTGACTAACCGTGAACGCCGTGCCCACTTTTGAGAAAACATGCACAGAATCCCGGTATTTTAGTCTTTTCTCACTGGGTGGGGATAACGTACATATTTTTTACAACTTACGAAATTCGCTTCTGTTTTTATTTCTTAGCGTTTTGAGGCGTCATTCTGTGTGCATTAATGGGAACCTCCTTCATCTTATTATGATATGGTCGACTTTTGTTGATGAATGTGGCAGGGGGCTTTTTCTGGAAGCTTGTCTGATGTCATGTCTATAAAATGACGACTTTTCGTCGTTGCGTCTTTCCACAAACAAACGTGCTGAAATATGGTCGCGCGACCGTTATTTCTGCCACCGAATGGATGTTGGCAGAATCGGTCGCACGACCAAAACAGAGCACAAGGGGGAGGGGGTGGGGGGAGAGGGGAGGGGGGGGGAGGGGTGGACAGGCCGGAGGCCACCCGTCGCCACAGCGAGGGCTCGCCGACGGGCAGCAGCTCGTCGACGGCCAGCAACTCGCCGACGGCCAGGAAGTCGCAGACGGCCACTAGCTGCCCGCCGAACAGCTCGCTGGCTGTCGGAAAGCCAGCTGTTCGCCGACGGCTAGCAGCTCGCTGGCCGACAGCCATCGATGACAAAGCCACAAATCCTCGACGTCGCAAGGGCGAGGGCTCGAGGCCATCGGCCTCTAGCCCTCGTCCTCGCATCCCCCCCCTCATCATCGATTGTGAGCAGGGACAAGGGGAGAAAGTGAGATAAACGTGCAGGAGAGATGTGGGTGGGAGAGAGAAAGGAGCGAGGAGTGAGTGGTAGCAACTGGGGGTCCATTTCAAAATATTCGCGATGTGTACTGGATGGACCTGTCGTGCACAAAAGTGGTTATAGGAGTCATATGGTTAAAAGTGGGTAACAGGCGCAAGTTTTTTTTTTAAAGAGCAAAAAGTAGGGAATCCGGTCTGCGATCCCCAGAAGGTGGGTAACCTGCGCAAAAAGTTTTCAAAAGGTGGGTAAAAATGAATCCCCCCATTAAAATGGAATGAATGAGGTCCCATTAATGCACACGGAATGGAGCCTGTACATGTCAAGGAACAACAACGCAATCAGATTTTTGTAATTGTAGAAAAATAAATTGGACGGAGTAGTAATATACCCATTTTGCCAAATAAAGCAGCGGTGTCCGTAGTCGAAAACGAACCAACGGCAGTGTCCAGAGTAAAAAACGGAAAGAGGGTGACGTCCGTAGTCGAAAACGACATGACATCGGTGCCCATGTTTTTCTTCGTGCGAGCGAAAATGGGCACAACTCATATAGATTTCATGTATATAAGACATTTGAAATGGATTCTGACTTTGAGCTTTGCCGGTCATCGCGAGCTCGTAGGTGGAGTTTCATGGCGAAACCTCCCTACGATCTTGTGATGACCCTGCCAAAGCCCCCATTTAAATTAGGGGGTTTGTCGTTGGTTTGGGGGGGTTTGCAGGATATGGCGCACGCTGTGATAGATGAAAGGGCATTTGCTGGGCCCTGTTACCGCGGGGCCCGGCAGGTGCCAGGGCAATTAAGAAAATATAACCCAACCCCCTAGTGTACGTAGGAGGTTTGTCGGATATTAGGGAGGGGGATTGCGAGATGGGCATAAATGATCCGGTGCCCGTCGTTTCGGTCGATAGAGACGCGTTGCCCATAGTCGATGTAGACCCGCACGCGGTGCCCAAAGTCGAAAACGACTCGCACGCGGTGTCCATAGTCGGAAACGGAAAGACTGCGGTGCCCATATTTTTCAGTTTCCGAGACGAATCCGAATTTTATAACTACTGTGTCCAATATTCACGCAAAGTATTCGGTTCGCTTTGACTTGCATGTCGGAAAGAAACCTCGCATGTTTGCCATCCTGGGCAGGCAGCCTTCGATTTGTCGTTTTCCGTTCGACGGCGGGAAGTTCGCACAACCACAACCCATGCATGAGGACCGCCATCGTCGCGCCGTAGCCGACGTCTGCGCATCCCCAGGAATAGTACATTTTTGTCGCCAATGAATGCTCGCCGAATGGTTTAGGCCATCGGCAATGACATATTGTCCACGGTGGATGTTGCTGACGCCGTGCGCACGTCAACCTTGTCGACGGCATGTGCCGACGTCCACCCACGCTCACGCGAACAGGTTCATCAAGTGAACTGCTTTTTCTACCGGTTCGCACGATGAACCGGTACTTCGCCGTCGGTTGAAGGTGGTTCCCCAATATGAAGTTGCGCTCTTTTTACTCCTACTATCGAACTTTGACGAACACGTTCCTTGGACATGGACAACGACGCCCGTCCTAATGGCCTCACACATCAGGGATGGGGTACTCCCGTGGAGGATCCTGTGGCCGTACACCAGGCATGGGTGGCATTGAAGGAGGCGTGGGACCGCTATGTCGCACGCAACGCAAGGTTGGGCTACATTGTACCACCATGGGTCGAGACTCCTGTTTCTCCGTACCATATGGCCTGGGTTTTGGGAGTGCCCATGCCAAGTAGCAGGCCGCTCAACTGTCCCGACCCATGGGAGCCGTGGATATGGTCGGAGCCACCGAGTCCGTCATGAGGAATCCATGGTAATGCCGTCGACAACTTTGGGCATGTGAGATTTAATGTAGTCACAGTACTGGGTTTATGAGTATTATTCCAGTGACATGTTTGGGCAGCCCAGCTATTTTCCATGCAGAACGATGGGTACGCCTTCATTATTTCACGTCCACAATGGGCATCCGAGGTTTATTGCAGAGACATATTTGGGTACATGAGACATTATGAGCATGTGGTTTTGGTGTCCTGCTCATTTCAGGGCATATAGTTCATATTTCATGGGCATGTGTTAGTGTCCTGCACATTTCAGGGCATCGAGTTCATATTTCAATGTCAACCTAGGGCATTTCAGAAATATTTAATGATGAAAATTTGGGCACGAAAGTCATACTAGTGTTCATTTCATGGGCATGTCGTGTTACTCTACCGTTAGTGGCCTGCACATTTCAGGGCATGTACATCATATTTTCATGTCAGACAAGGGCATGTCAGTAATATTTCATGATGAACATTGGGCATGAAAGTCTTAATCATGTACCAATTATGGGCATGGAAGTAATGATCTGGGTACAATATGGGCATTGTTGCATTATTTCTGAGACAAATGTGGGTATGCAGATACTAATTCAGGATGAATTACCCAGTCCACTCTGGATCTAACCACTTTGGATCCAGTACACTGCACAGCCAAAGCCAGTGGCACAGGTCGCATCCGCAACCCTGACGACCATCACATCCCANCGGCCACAAGTAGGAGAGCAGTTTCTGACACACCAATGTTGTACCAACTCCCATGAGGAACATGATAGTCAAGTCGTCTTGGTGACAAGAACTCATGTTGTTCATTCCATCCAACTAAAGAATGAAAGAGAATGAACTGAAGATGTGAACAGCCTATATGTACTCTTTGTACCTCTTAGTGGTGGATCCACATTTAGTCAATATTATCAGACCACTCTTCATTACAATTTGAATGCAACTGCAATTGTGGATTACAACACTTGCATACTGGGACAAGGCACAAATCATACTTGTCACCTTTGATGCTCAGTTATGTAAAGTAACGAGTATTACATCCTTTGGGGTTTGTACATGGGGTGGGAGGAGTAGCCGAGATATGGCAATGGTCACTCAAATCCTTTGTGAAATGCTGTTACTCAAAACTACAAATCCACGTACACCACAAGTGAAGTCTGCTGTAATGCAGGAGTGCAATCATGCGCCACATGTAATGTGGCATGCACCTCCCCTACCATAAGTGCTCGTTGTAGATCTCTGCAAGGCGAACACAGGCAATGAACACATAGTTAAAATTCATGAACACAACCTGGTAAGTCCTGAAATGAGATAGGGGCTGAATGAAAGAGCTGACTCACCAAATGGCAAAGGACCGGTTGATGCTGTCCACTGCAGCAGGGAAGGCCATCCAGGCCTCATCTCGGTCCTCGGCATCATGGTGGTCGACGCCTTCCTCGTCACTGGACACAGAGACAGGGTCGACGACCTCCTGCCCCCCCTCCCCCCTCCTCTTCCTCCTCCCCCTCCCCCCCCTCCTCCTCCTCCTCTTCTCCCTCCCCTCCATCTTCGTCCTCCCCCTCCTCGTCGGAGTGACCCCCTTCCTCCTCCTCCTCCTCCTCCTCCTCCTCCTCCTCCTCCTCATCCTCAGACTCTGCATCCTCTGCGGCAGGTGGTGCATCATCGGCCTCATCCCCTGAGTATCCCATAGTGTCCATGTTGCTCCTGCACGAGGCACGCATGCGTCTCTCTGCGTCAAGCTCGGAGACGCGTGCGGCTGCCATCGCCTCTGGCATTGGGGCCTCCCTGTTTGGGCATGCCCGCCGGACATGTCCTTGCTTCCCACAGCGTGCACATATGCGGCGGTTCTTCAACTTCGTGTACCTGTCCAAGCGCACCGTGGCTGGCCGCCCACGCCCGCGACTTGGTCCCGGCTGATTACACTTGGGCTCTGCGGGCTTGACCTGGCGCACCTTTGGCAGTGGGAAGGGTGCGTTGTATGTGCGCTTGTAGCTCAGGTTGAGGTAGCCGAGATCGATGTAGGCGACCTGGTTCATCGCGTTCTCCAGCAGTAGGCTGCACGCGTGCGGACACGGCACTCCGTACTCCTGCCAACGCCCACATGTGCAGGACTTCGTCGTGATGTTCACGTAGCGTGGAGTGCCGTTGGGCCGAGTGGCTGTGCCAGTGTGCCACGGTCCCCTCTCGTCGCCGTCCAAGTCCAGGGCGTACTCCCTGCTGCGGTCGCAGTTATTCTTCAGCTTCAGGTAGAGCGTGGGCGCGACGTTGCCCGGGGCATCGTGTGCCAACCTGCAGCGAATGTGCCACAAACGCTGCACGAACAGATGCAGGTTCACGAAGCAGAAAAAGGGGTACATCGTGCGCAGCTCCACCAGCTTGCCATTCAACGACTCCATGGCGTTGCTGGTGGTGTGCCCACCGCGAGAAACAGGACAGTACAGCCGACTCCAGTGCTCCTTCGGGATTCCGGGCTCTCCATTCCCACCCAGCAGGTAATCCACCGTCCTAGGTGCTGTGCGCCGCATCTCTGCCAGAGCTGCGTCCCAGTCCGCCTCCATCGTCACGTGTGCCAGGTTCCAGAACAGTGCGCCAGACCTGCCCTAGAACTTGGACTGCACATTGCGCATCAGGTGCCATGCGCAGTACGTGTGAGTCGCCCCGGGCAGCTTGGCCTCGACTGCGTTGGCCAGCCCCTTCTCCCGGTTAGAAATGACCACGGTCCCGTGAGCTGCTGCGTTCGGGTACGCTGCTGCCACCAACTCGCAGAACCAAGTCCAATTGCGCTCATCTTCTCCGGACACCAGGGCGTATGCAGCGGGCACCGCGTTGTCATTAGCGTCAAAAAATTGCATGATGAGCAGTACCTGTTTGTGCCCGTTTTTGAGATGTGTCCCATCCATGACAAGGACCCTCCTCGTGTACTCAAAACCCCGCCTGCAGGCACCTGGTGCGATGAACACATGGTCGAATGCACACGTGTCACGATGTTTCTCCGCCTTGGCGATGGCTTGCGGGTCAACCCTCAGGACCTGCACGATGAATCATGTTCGACAGGATCAGTGACCGAACAATCTCATAGCCGTAGTCGCAAATGGTTGACAACAGGTAAGTTAAAACGGGAAGTCTTACCTCGTCCACATACCCTGGGAACATGCTCAAGGACTCACTCTTCTTGCCGTACATTTTCTCCAGACATAGCTTCTTTGCGCGGTAGAGGGTGGTGTATGGCACCTTTGTCTTGGCCGCTTCTGTAACAACCGCCTGCAGTGCCTTAGGCTTCACCGACGGGTCCCGGTCGATGGTGCTCTCAATCTGTCGTGCCAACCACCTCATGGTGCGCACGGGGTTACCGCGGCCGAGGCCAGGGTCACAAAGATGGCCATCGACGAAGGAGGTGATGTTCACTGCACCGGACTTCTTGCTGTACCCGGCACGAACGATCCACGGACAACCTTTAGTGGCAAACTGCTTGCACCGGGCCACAAACCGAGTAGGATCGCTTTTTAGCCACCTCAAGGCCATGCGGTTGTGTACCGCATACTCTTCGACTGCGGCTTTGCACGCGGCCATGTTCTTGAACGTTGAGCCACCCGGGAAGTCCACCGTAGCCTTCCGCTTCTTCGAGCGAGCACGTGGACTGGGGTCAGAGATGCGGGCGGGGACAGCTTTCACCTTGGCGTCGGCTGCCTTTGCCTCATCGTCAGAACCGACGGTCCCGCCCTTCGTAGAGTGCACACGGCCGCCTACACGGGACATCCTGAGGGGTCCGTTGGCTTCACGGCGTGGGGCCCCGTCGACTGCAGCTGCCGGTGCATCGTCGTTCTCGGCACTTGGTGTCTGTTGCGTCAAGCACGGATCATCTGTGCCGTAGTCGTCGCTGTCGTCCGGCGGGAACCAGGATGAAGTGACAGGTACGGCACGACTGTGGTGCGTCGTACCCGCCATCGGGACACTCCATGGGCATTTTGTTAATAAAAACGAGCTTATTATACATTGGATACCCACGGTCGTCCGGCATGCGCCGTCTACGAGGTTGCCATGGGCACGACCAACATCAAGAACGCTTCGATGCAACAGAATGCAATGCACGGCCAGACCACCCCCCCTCCCCCAACCGCAACTATTCTCGAACGTCGGAAAACATTTTCCTGTACTGCGTACGACAGACGCTGTGCTAGGCACATGGTGACCGTGCATGATGGGAGATACATGGCGACTCGGGAACCCGGCAGAGTGTGAATCGAGACAGGCTGTCAACATCACATGCGAGTGCGCGCGAACACACGGGCGTGTTAGGTACCTACGTTTGTAAAAAATGTTAACCTTCATCGAACCTTGAAAAAACAGACATGACGTGACACAATTGACACGATGGTGTTTCATGCCTATGTACGAGGCCAAGCGTTACATTATGTTATGTAAGACCCTCGTGAACAAGGCGTAGGAGCCCTAACAAACCACGCGGTATTCTTCCATATTTGAAGAACGACCGGCCACGACATCTCTTGTATCATGGTTGTTGAAATCAATGTCGAAAACGTAAAAACCATGAAACATATATCACGCGTGCCCATACCTGACACTAACCGGGGTCGCAGATGTCATGTCGATTTCAGCTATGGGCATCGCAGTCATTTCGATTCCGGCCATGGACACCGCATGCGAGTCAGAATCGACTTTGGGCACCGCATACGGTTTGCTTTCGACATTGGGCACCGCAGATCTATCGACCGCGACGATGGGCATATAACAACTCCGTCCTTGCGAGATGCGGCGCACGTGTGATAGAAGAAAGGGAATCTGCCGGGCCCCGCTACCGCGGGCCCGGCAGATGCCCAGGCAAGTAGAAAAATAAATCTCAAACCCCCTTAGTGTAACTAGGGTGTTTTTCAGATATTGGGGGGGGGGGGGGGGTTGCGAGATGCGACACACCTTGTCACGAGTTTTGGTGTTGGCACTTGCGACCTCGAAAACTCGCGAGAAGGTTACTTCTGACATGGGCGATGCGAGTGTCAGCGTCGCCCAGTGCGCCCTCTAAGTCAGCGAAGTCCGACTTTGAGGACGTGGGTACAATTGTCATTTTTTCCCGTTTTCACTCGCACAACGAAAAACATTGGCACAGCTGTCATGTCGTTTTTTACTATGGACAGCGGCATCTTTCCGTTTTTGACTGTGGACACCGCCGTCAGTTCGGTTTTTACTACGAACACCACTGCTTTATATAACAAAACGATGGGCACCGGAGCATTTGTACCCAAATAAAAATTATACGTACTTTGGCAAACATTGGGACTAAAATTTCCAAGATTCTATGCATCTTTTCTCGAAAGTGGGCATTGCGTTCACGGTAAGTTGGTATTCACACTTTTTGGGTGAAGTATTCAGTCCGCTAAAAAAGTGGGTATTTTGGGCGGCCCGCGCTCAAATTGGTATTTGAAAGAGAATTACTCCACATTAAAAGTTTTCAACCCAATTTCCGCAATTTCCCTCTTGGAAAACCCCTTACTAGACCAAATGACCAATAAAGAAAACGTACTTGGTAACCCTATTTTAGTAACAAAATTTCAATAAGGGCTCGTAATCATTTAAAAGAGGGTAGGGATGAGTATTCTCCAACACAAACTTCACATTATACTTCATTATTGAACACCTAACAGTAGTTGTCCAACATCAATACATCCATGATGTACACGAGTCCCTAAACTCAGCAAGTGGACGTTTATCTTCTTAGATTCATGACCCATCGCGCAAAGAACTCAGGATTTGTACATCACTCGGCCAAAGGCATTCTGGCCACCTGCCCTGACCTCCGGTGTTCGGTTCCATATAATTTTAACAACTTCAACCACATTCCAGAATGGTGGACCAAAGTGGCCCAAACTCTAGGATAAGTATAGGAAATATTCCTATTCCGTCCCGAGTCTCCATCCGAGACTCCTATTTTCTACGTACATCAACAACAAGAGACTACTTTTGGCGGTGGTTGATGCCGGATGCCGTGATTTCAGCATGGTCATTTGAGAAACATCGGTGACTAGCCACAGAAAGGGCTGGGATTTTGGTTGAGAGAAAATATAGGCACACGTGGATTTGATCGACTCCCTCTCTCCACACACAGTAGACATGTCTGTGGAACCACGATACTGTCGATAGACAGGAAATACAAGTGCCCCATTGTTGTTTAAGAGTGTGATTCCAACACCACCGCACAGGCTATGATGGCTATGCCGTAGCGGGGTCTATGACTCACTGCTTTTGAATTTTCTGTTGTTTATTGCGTTATGTGCCACTACATGTTCATGCTGACGCACTCGACACAATCCGCTTTTGATCTGAAGCAGCTTAACACGATAAAATTCAATGTCTACGTTTGTCAATATGCCCTCAAATTTTCATATCCGACGATAGGGTTTAGATCAAAATCAACTGAAATGTTTCCTTACATAGGATCTTCGGTCGATGCACCGATTTCAAAATGTTTTTTAAACAAGTTTCATTTGAGGCATTTTGCTGAAAGTGAATAAAAAGTGTGCACTTCTGTGTTCTCCAACTGAATGTGAAGGCATAAGATCATTCGATAAGACAAGTGGGATGTACATTTTTAGAAAAGAACATATTTGCATTGAACAAAAGGCCATTCTTGGTGGAGCTCATACCATGTTGGGCGAGCTCGAGTAAATGACAAAACGACAGTTGCCAAGATGAATTCTCATAGCAAAAAGCGTGGATAAGTAGAGGAACCTTTGATGGGTATCATGAAATGCCATAAGAGTGCTCCCGATGACTTTGGATTCTCTGAACGGAACGCCACGCTCGCGTTATGAACAACTGTCACGTTATGGTGATCGCGTACCTTCGTCTCTTTTTCTTGAATATAGAAATCCCAATGGATCGGCACCGTCATCAACAGCTGTTTCTTGCGTTAGGGATGCACAAATCACAACATTAGGCGGAATAGGATGTGTACTAGGAAATATCTCGCCATATCAGAGACATGATCACTCTATTCCGACATCAACGCTCGTCGCGTCGTTGACTTAGCATAAACGGCACATGCGCATTGTTTTTGTGGCTCCTCGGATAAGTTTGCCCCAAACTATATTGATGTTTTGGTATTTTTCGGTCGACTTCTCGGCGGCGCTTGATCTTTGTAAAATTGGACCTCAATATTTTTGGAGCCCCCAACTTCTCGGCAGAGCTTCTCAAAGTAGCCACTTACAACGCGACCTCGCACGAGTCGCTCGGCTCGAGCGCCGAGGACCCAACACATACTTCGTTCTCATTCTTGGCATTTTATATGTGTGCTCGACTCACTGAACACTTATCATCAGAGTACACATACTACTAAAAACAAATGATCTATTCGTCCCAAATACTCGGACTGTCTTTTGTCCTGTACCTCGTACCTGTGAACCACCTATGTTCCACTCGGTGTGAAAACCATCACGATGGTTCCAATATGTAGCTCTTAGGTGCCTATATATTTTTCGCAATTATGTAAAATCATCAACAACCTTGTGTCAGGAGATAATAATTTTTTGAATGGCAGGAGGCCCACTTATGTTTTTACCTCCTTCCCTGACGACAGTGGTTGTGTTATGCTGAGTAAAACGTGGATGGGTAACAAGTAGAAGTTACGGAGCATAAGTTGATTCAAGGAGTTGGGATGGATGAATATTTCTTGTTTAGTAGTGTGTTACTTAATACTTGGCCTTGGGTGCTCGAATTGAGCAACGCGTACGATGGGTTGTGAGAGGTTGTTTAAAAAAAAACCACCAAGAAGTTGGTGCAATTTGTAGAACCAAGGCATGTGTGTGGATCGAGTGGCTCATTGACATGCTCAGACATACGTGAGCACACACACAATGGATTTGAGATATGAACACTAAGCAGTTTTTTTTAAATGAACGGACAATGAGAGGGAAAAACAAATAGGCGTGGTGTCAAGTGCCGGTCAATGGAACCATCCACGCAAATGGCTCATGTAGGGTTTGGCTGCCACCTTGGGGTCAAACCAAACCCTTGGCAGCATGTCGACGGCAGTTTTCTCACGTAGTGAGAAAACCCAGACGTGTGGTCCTCGAGGAATTAGCAGCCAGGCTACACACACGCAACAAGTCACACACATGCAGCTGAAGCAGAAATTCACGTTGAGTAGGAGCGTACATTTGAGCATGCCACTTCATCTTTACTCATTGCACGCTACTATAACATCTGCATCCACGTATGGAAATATGTTCTTATGAGCTCTCAAAGGTATTCCAAGCTGGGTGCAGCAAATGCTGTGTACGAACGTTGATCCCTTCCACTTTGGATGAGACGCCTCGACTATGCAATCGACTATGCATTCATTCTTGCAACATCTGAGAGCTCCATGCGTGCCAGTAACCTGTCGATATGTGTTTGAGGGAAGATCCCGGAGGTCACTTGCGTGTTAAACCATAACAACACTCCTCCATTACCCGGAGAGGAATACCCCACATGCACAAGAGAGCGATACGAAGAGTGTTGCACACGCCACACAGGGACAAGTGTGCAAGAGAAAGGTAAAACAATATCACAAGTGAGTGCATGCAAGACATGAATCAGGTGCATCAAGAGCATGTAGCATGCCAATAGCTTGTGCAACTGCCTGAAACACGCATGTGAAGAGTTTTTTGGTCAGAAATTGTGGACGCTGATGACTTGGGTTGACCCAGACAACCTAGAATTTGCGAATGCGATGATACTTATTGTTGATGTTCTTTGTGCGTGAATGTTATGTGGTGTCTTTCTCAGTGATTACACCCATGCTTTGTTTCATGTAGCAAAGTGGACGTGTATTGGTTTCATGCGCCCAGTCGCTAACAGTGTGAAGAAATGGGAGTGGGAGGCACAGCACAAGAGAATTCAAGTGGCAAGAGCCCAAGGGTCAATAGTCATTAAGGTCAAAAGTTATGTATTCAATGAAACCACAGAGAGGGCTTATCCACTCTAAACTAACTAGGCTAGATCCCCTAGTCAAGTTCTCTCACTCAGTCAAGGCTGAAACCTGGTCAAACCTGACCACCTAGTCAAGTCTGGTCAAGTCTTACAACCTGGTCAGGTCTGACCACCAGGTCAAGCCTTACAATCTGGTCAAGTCTGACCATGGGGCACAGGGTACCATCCTCTCTCACAGACAAAACCATCTTGCAATATTGAGGCCTCCAGAGGGCTTAAACCCAAGTCTTCAATGTCAACCGTGGGCTGCATTCACTACTGGGGCATTTCCTTGTGGCGGCAAGAGCTCAGCCGCAAGCGAACCCGAACTTGGACCCTACGTCCATCAGCCTCGCCACACAACCAGTTGCAGGAGGTTACTGCAACATCGCTCAGCGGCGTCCCTGGCCCCGTCCTGCCACGCATGGATACACATGAGCAGAGAGACATATCTTAACACTCTCCCATGGACCGAATGCATGCATGTGTGGAAATGCGCCGTAGGATCAGTGAGGGTTGTGCAGAGGTCGTGCATCGTGCCATGCCAATACCGTGCACATTTTCTTGGAAGAAGGTGCGGGACAGGGTTTTGGTCAGAAAATCAGCCAGTTGTTTACGCGTACGTACATCCACCACACTGATGATGCCACGAGCAAGCAAGTCACGAACAAAATGATGTTCAACGTTGATGTACTTGGTACAACTGTGCAACACACCGTCGTTGCGGGCGATGGCCTGTTTTCTTGTGCTGTCACACTTGATGGGAATGTGTGCGAGGGGAACATGCAATTCACACAGCAGGCGGTGCAACCACGCAGCCTCACATGCAGCCGACCCGAGAGCCATGTACTCAGCTTCTGCAGTGCTGCATGCCACGCATCCTTGCTTGCCACTGCACTAAGAGACCGCTGTGCCACCAAGAAGAAAAAATGTACCCACCCCGACTCCGAGCATCTGAGTCACTTGCCCAATCACTGTCACTGTACCCTTCGATATGCATAGTGGTTCGTGGGACACCATCAAAGCCCTCAACAACAACGGGCCCTGGTCGAGTCCGAAACTCCAATCCTAGATCAGGCGTGTTGACTACATACCGCAGGAAATGAACTGCGGCATCATGGTGTCCTGCTTGTGGTGTTTGTGCATGTTGTGCAAGGATGTTCACTGGACAGGCAACGTCAGGACGAGTGGTGGTGGAGAGGTACATGAGGCACCCCAAGATAGCCTGATAGGGCGTGGGGGGTGCTTCAGTGCCTGGGTGCTCTGAAGCAATGCGCTTCACGAGGACTTGTCCATCGGGGGTCATCGGCGTGGAGGCATGGCAAACACGCTTAAGATCATCGACAAACCTCTCAGCGAGCGTGCGCACATATCGTTCCTGGTGCACACGCAGCGTACCAGTGGTCCGAGACTGCTCGATCTGCATCCCAAGGAACATTTCCGCCTCTCCCAAGTACTTCATTTGGTATTGTTCCCTCAAGAGATCCTTCACTGCAGTCACGGCCTGTAGACTGGGTGAGGCAATCAAGAGGTCATAAACGTATATGAGGACATACTCGGGGCACTTACGGGTTCCGCCAACAAACAATGATGGGTCGGCAGTGCTCTGGCGAAAACCACCGTTGGACAGAGTGCCAGAAATTTCCTTGTTCCAGCAGTGAAGTGCTTGATTGAGACCGTACAAGGCCTTGCGTAGGCGGCACACTCGGTTTGTACCATCCTCAAACTATGGGGGTTGCACCATGTAAATCTCTTCCTCGAGCGTCCCATAAAGGAACGCGTTATTCACGTCCATTTGGTGCAACTCCCAACCTCTGTGGGCCACGACTCCAAGCAGCGCTCTGCTTTTAGGATACTTCACAACTGGTGCGAAAGTGTCATGAAAGTCTTGTCCGGGGACCTGGGAGAAGCCCTTCACTGTGAGGCGGGCCTTGTACCGCTCTATCGTCCCATCCTTTTTCTTTTTGACTTTGAGCACCCACTTTTCCCCTACAGCTCTTCGCCCAGGTGGTAACTCAACGAGCTCAAAGACCCCATGTGTCGCAAGTGCATCAAGTTCAGCTTGACATTCTTTCTGCCACTCTGCAGCATCGGGACGTCGACGGGCTTCTTGCACTGTAAGAGGGTCCAGTGGAGGTGTTGTCCCCCTTTGAGTGACCAGTGCTGTGGCTGCATCGTCCGAGGGGGATCCTGTCATGGTTTTGACTTGGCTCATGGCTTCTTCCGCACGAGTTTCCTCAAGAAGGAGCACACATGCACCGTCGGGATGATTTGGGTGCATCGTGAGTACGAGGCCTCGACGAGCCGGAGGGGGTCGCTCTCTGAGGCGGCCACCAGGAGCTCGCGAGAATGGCTCGATCACGGGGACTGGGACTTGCTCATCTTGGGGAGAGTCTGTGGGTGACAGTGGTAGGTCTGGCAGTTCTTGTGGACCAGGCTCCTCTAGCGCACGCTCAAGGGGGCTTGGGAAGTGGAGCTCCTCTTGGCTGAAGGGGATGATCCCAGGTGGGGACTCAGGTCCTTCACTTGAAGGTGCCTTGGCCCACTCTTTGTCTGCTTCTCCCAACCTTACCGACTCTCCCATGCTCTCATGGTTGTCTGGGTTCAAGGTGTTTTCAGATTCCTCTGAGACACTCTCCCCTGTATTGCGACGGTGCGAGCCGCTATTATTGGACACCTGCCAAGGGACATCAATGAAGGCCGGATCTGCCATGGATGGCCCAGTGACTTCAGTTGATGCCGGCTGAGGTTTTTCTGTTTTGAACCGGGCATACCTTAGTTGCTCGTAAAAAAGCGCCTCACGGCTTTCTACTACCTTCCTGGCCTCAGGGTCCCAAAACCGGTACGCCTTGGACTGGGACGCCATCCCTAGGAAGACACACATGCGACCGCGAGGGGATAGCTTCCCGGTGCGTTCGTCTTTCTTGTACCACACGCAGGCCATTGTTCCCCACACCCGTGCGAGCCAAAGGTCTGCTTGTGTTCCATGCCACCTCTCCCATGGAGTTGTTGTAGAGGGCAGGGGACCATGTGGGATTCTGTTCCAAATCCAGGTAAGGTACTTGACAGCCTCAGTATAAAATGACGGACTCATGCCAGCCTCACCTAACATTGTCCGAACTCCATCACCAATCATACGGTTCGAGCGTTTGGCAACTCCATTCTGTTGGGGCGTCTCCGGTGCGGTGAACTGAGTGTCAACGCCCATCGATTTTAGGTACCTCTCTGTTGGACCAAGGTACTCACCTCCGCGATCTGACCTGAAGGTGGCGGGGGTCTGATTGCACTGGCGTTGAGCACATGGCAGGCAGCCACAAATTGCATCCTCAACATCACTCTTTGCCTGGAGAAGGTAGACCCAGGTGCACTGTGAGTAATCATCGATGAGAGTGAGGATGTACCGCGCTCTCTCACACAGCGACTCCACCGGGAGAGGACCAAGGACATCTGAGTGGACAAGTTGCAGTGGACGGCTTGACTGAATAAAAGACTCGGGGAAAGGGAGGCGGTGCATCTTCCCTTGGACACACTCCAAGCAATCAGTACCACAAGGCGCAGTAAAGGTTTTTTTTTCCAGACCATCGGCAGGGAGGGTGCGTAGCATGGTGCGCAGAGCAGAAGTGTTGACATGGCAAAGGCGACAGTGCAACGGGAAAGTCTGAGCAGGAGACAAGGAGCGAGCGACAAGGACGCGTGCATCAACAGAGTCACAAATTGTAGTGGCCTGCACTCTGTACAAGCCATTCACAATGTTGCCATGCATTACAACACGATGAGCGTCGCGCAGCATGATGGTACACAAGCCGTCATAGTGAGTGGTATGCATGCCTGATTGGTCGAGAGTGGACGTGGAGAGAAGAATGAGTTGGAGACCAGGTACATACAAGATGTCCGTCAAAAACACCTCTCCCATGGGTCCTTGAAGTCTCACTGTGCCCACTCCTTGAACCTCAAGTGCTTCCCCAGACCCATTTCTTAAGGAGCGGACAGTGTCCACTGGACCCAACATGCAGAACCAATCCCTCTGTGGCGTCATGTGATGTGTAGCTCCCGATTCTACTGCCCATGTCCCATCAGTCTCCCTATCAGTAGCAGTCACCTTGCAATGTGCAATCTCTTCCTCAGTGACCAGTGGACATTCAGCACCCCAGTCCTCTTTCACCCTCCGCATGCTTTCCCTTTTCCAGTGCTCTACCCATGCTCCCTCATCAGCCAAGTCATGTGTAGACTCACAAGCAGCCCTCGCATCCCGCATGCTCAAAACATTCCCACTGCACTTATGATCAACAGAACTCCCACCTCCCTGGTGGGCCACTTGGACACGAAGCTCTGCCATCTCGGCAACGAGCCTATCGATGATGGCTTGCTGGTTGCGGGCTTGTCCAGCATCATGGGCGTCACGAGCAGGCAGGCGCGCTCTTGCAGCGGCTTCACCCTCTGGGACTCCAGCCACTGCTGCTGCTGCTGCGGCTAGTACTGCTCCCAACCAGTCCCATTCATGCGGCTGTGGTGCTTCTAAGGCGATGGGAGCTGCCTCGGCAACATACATGCAGCCGCCTTGCTGCTGCTGCTGCTGCTGCCGCTGCTGCTGCTGTTGCCGCTGCTGCTGCTACTGTTGCTGTTGCTGCTGCTGGCGTCTCTCCCAACGCTCATGTGCAATACGGATACGCTCCGAGAGCCCTGGCTGAGGGGGCAGAGGACAGTGCTTGTGGCGATGGCCTGGTTGCTGGCAGTTGAAGCAGGTCGCTTGTCCAACTCCTCCACCAGCACCAGCAACACGTGCTCCACTACCTTGTCTGCTACTCCTTCTGCCACCTTGAGGGTGTCCGCTACTTTTTATCGGCATGGTGATGATTGCTGACGTGCCTGTCTCTCCATCCCCTATGTAGAAGCGGGCGTCCTTCTCTTTGGCAAGAAGTTGGGCATAGGTCCAGTTCAGGACCTGATGAGAAAGACGAAGTTTGCGCTCATGGTCGCGCATACGATCAAGGAGCACCTCAAACCTGGGCCCTAGTGCTGCAATCATGTGTGTTGTAAAGGTCCAGTCACGCATGTGGACGCGATACTTGCGCAGCTCCTCGTTCAGCAGCATCCCGCGGTTCAATTACGATTCCATCGTCTCTCCTTGCCGCATGCGAATGTCGAGTAGCTCTCGCTGCTTGCACAACCCATCGGCCTGCGAGGAGACAGTATAGCTGTTTTTGAGGTAGAACCATGTCTCAGGTGGCGTTGCGACCTTGAGTGCGTCTGGGTCGTCATCATCGTCGTCTTCTTCCTCCTTGAAATTCCATGTGTCTGAGGCATTGTGACACAAATTAAACCAACACACAATCTCCTGTGCCATTGTACCCTGTGAATGCTCACATTTTATGTGTATGTTACACAAAGTCACTGGTTTCTTCGCATTCATTCCATGTGTTCCGTGTACTTCTATACTCCAACAAAGCATGCATTCAGATGCAGGCTTAAAGAAATAGCAGCATGTTGAGATGTCACAAGATTTCAATGTATCATGGACAGAGTTCCCAAGGAGACAACGCCCCCTGTCCCCACCTAGTATTCACCCCAGCAGGCTACCGCTCCCGAAGGCGCTTGCTGCCCTTGTTGCCATTGGCAACAGCCTGGCTGGTGCCAATGGCAACAGCCTTGGTAGAGGACATGGATGTCCCTTTTTTGGCACTAGCAGGGCCCTTGCCACCTGCAGGGCCCTTGCCACTTGCAGGGCCCTTGCCAGCTGCCTGGCCCTTGCCACCAGTAGCGCCCTTGCCACGATCATCGCCCTTGCCACCTGCTGCGCCTTTGCCACCTGCAGCACCTCTTCCACCAGCAGCTCCTTTCCCACCTGCTGCTTTGCGGCTGTTGGTACGTGCACCAACATCACGTGTACCAGCAAGAGGAACATTACCGGCAGTAGCAGCACCAGCCCCAGCACCATTCCCAGCAGCATCTTCAACAGCGTCTTCAGCAGCATCAGCAGAGTCAGCAGCGTCAGCAGCAGCATCTTCAGCAGCCGCAGAAGTGTCAGCAGCGTCGTCAGCAGCATCATCGCCATCAACATTGCCAGCAGCATCATTGCCAGCATCATCAGCACCGCCAGCAGAATCATCGCCAGCACAGCTTGCATTGCCATCAGCATCATCAGCTCTGCCAGAATTGCCGTCTGCTTTGCCTGCATTGGCAGCTGCATCGTCTGAGGGATGATCACTGTCTTCCTCCACCATGGCCCGAGTGCGCACTGGACGTGCGTAGGACGGAGCATCCTTGGCCAGCCCAGTGTGGCGTGGCTGCTGCTCCTTGGTTTGCGCATCTCCTCCACCTCCCTCCTCATCCTCCTCTCCTTCCACGTACACCTCTTCTTCCTCCATCTCATCATCCTCACTCTCTGCTTCTCCATCTGCATCCTCCTCTTCCTCCTCCTCAATGTCTGGCACCAGCTCACCGTCTTCCTCACTGTCGGAGTCCTCAGCCTGCAGCCAGTTCATGTCACGTCCACAGCGTGGCTTTGTGCGCTTGTAGTGCTTGTGGAGGCGCACGTTGCAGCGCACCAGCATTTCCAGCGTGCTCACACGGAGGCGGTTTCGGCGCGCAGTGTGGATCAGTTGGTGGGTGGAGAAGATCCTCTCACAGTCAGACGAGGCACATGGCTGAGAGAGAAGTTTGATGGACAGCTCGCGCAGATTAGGCAGCTGAACGAGGTGGAGGGAGGACCACTCGTATGGCTGCAACTCCTTCGCCACCACCTTGCCCACTGCTGCCCTCGCCTTGTCGCTCAGGCGTCGAGTAGTCACCGGGATAACCTCCACAGTGACGCGGCCGAGCTGGAAGGCCTCGACCTCCTTTTGCANCATTTCCAGCGTGCTCACACGGAGGCGGTTTCGGCGCGCAGTGTGGATCAGTTGGTGGGTGGAGAAGATCCTCTCACAGTCAGACGAGGCACATGGCTGAGAGAGAAGTTTGATGGACAGCTCGCGCAGATTAGGCAGCTGAACGAGGTGGAGGGAGGACCACTTGTATGGCTGCAACTCCTTCGTCACCACCTTGCCCACTGCTGCCCTCGCCTTGTCTCTCAGGCGTCGAGTAGTCACAGGGATAACCTCCATAGTGACACGGCCGAGCTGGAAGGCCTCGACCTCCTTTTGCAAATCAGCCTGCTTTGGTGCAGGGACGAGGGCCTCCACCACCTGTGTCCAACCTGCAACCATGCTGACATCGCCCCCCAAGTCATTCCCAAAGTGTGTGGGATGCACACGGCGTGCAGTCGCGTACAAAGGGCATGCCATATCCTTCGTCCACCTTGCCTTCAACCTGTCCACAGCTAGCTTCACATGTTGTGCTGCAACGCGTGCTGGCTTGCGGCCTCTGGGCTTGCTGAGGGCCTTCAATGCTGCCGTGCAGTCAAGGAGCCCTTCGTAGATTTCACCTGCTGCGCCACCCGGGGAGTCTGCAATGCAGAGTACCTCAACAAGCGGGTTGAAGAGGTCGCGGAGCTGGTGAACCTGGAGCCAGAAAACATGGCGGCGGAAGATTTTTTTAACCTCCTTCTTGCGCTGCTTAAACGCCCCATCTCTCCTGCTGCCCATCTCCTTCCACGTGTCAGAGTTCACAATTTTGAGGAGAAAGGGCCGCATGTCAAGCATGCACTGTGTGACGATGTGGGCTGATGCAAAATGAGTGTCACAGCGCGGAAGCAGCACCCGCCCCCCACTCTGTTGCTTCAGCCATGCACGGGGCATGCCGTTGTTACGGAAGAAATTAACCACACGCTCCACTCTGCTCAGAACCCCAGCCGCCCAATCACTCTTGCAAACGTCCTTCATCACGAGATCCACGTCGTGGGCACAGCAGCCCTGTCATAGGATGCCCGGGTACTTCTCCTTCAGGTTCTCAAATGCTCTCTTGTTGACTGCGGTGTTGTCACAGACAACGGACGCGATGTGCTTTGTCCCCACCGTGACAATGGCGTCCTTGATGACAGCGGGCACATGGTCTGTGTTAAGAATGATGCCACTGGCATCCTTGGAGAAGACGTGGTAGGTTCCCTTGGCATTCACTGCCATTGCGTTGTAAATTGGGCGCTGCTGCACATCAGCCCACTCGTCCACTGCAAGGGAGACCCCGTAGATGGGCCAACCTTGCTTCAGCGATACATCAAGCTGCTCGAGTTTCACATCCAGCTTCGGCAGCAGCTCGGATACCACCCTGCCACGGTTAGGCAGGCGGAAGTTTGATGTTGTGGTCCGTGCAGTCCGCACCACTTCCAAGAGCAGTGGCTCTCTGCAGAAGGAGACCGGAAGTGTTGCACTAGACATGAGCTTTGCAATTGCCATCTGGCAGGCGTTGTTGGCTGCTGTGTCAACATGCGCACGCATGCTCGTCTGCACCAGTCCCGCCATCTTCTGCAAAGTGGGAGGTGTCTCCTGTGATGATGGCGCATGGAACACGTGCTGCTGCTGCTGCTGTGGCGGTGGTGTCTGCTACTGAGCCTTCAGCTGTAGTCCGTAGTCCTCATCATCATCGGCTGGAAGCCCAGCCCGCTCCAAGGCCGCGGCACGCTCACGCTGCTCCCAAAGCGTTGCCCATGCGACTGGCTTCTAGCTTGTCCCCCAGCTGTCCACAAGCCCATTGTACAGTCTTGGATTCACCGGCTTCCATCCATGTGGTGGTCGCGGCTTGCGCTCCAAGACGAGGGCATCACAAGCAAGCAGAGGAGGATAGTCGCAACAGCCGACATCCCGGTATGTTTCTCCAAAGTGCCCCCTGATTCTGTCACATGTGCCACTCAAAGTGACCCCGCAAGAACCACACATGAATCCGGGACGCTTGGCAGGGGTTGGCACGGGCAGACAGTGGCGGGACAGTGCAAGTGTGAGGAAATCTCCATGGAGGCATCCCACGGGAGCAGGATTAAAGTCCGCTTGGGTGAATCGGAGGATGGAACCCTGTGGAGAGGAGCCCTGGACAGTCGATGACCCGACGTTTGATGACGAGCTCGCGGGTCCCTTCTTGGGCGGCATGATGGACAGGTGGACGAGGCCTCTGGGCCTCGTCCACGACCTAAGTGTCGGGAAGTGACAATGAACAGAGCGAGTGATTGTGTCTGGTGGACTTTGAGCAACCTCTCGGAGCTCTCCGTTGGCCGTCGGCTGACAGCCGATGGCCATCCGAGTGCCGACGATCGATGGCTGATGGGCCATCAGCCAAGCGGGCACCCATCATAGGCTATGATGGGTGCCCGCTCGGCACAGGGCTATAATTCAAATCCCTGTGCCGATGGCTTGTGTGACACAAGCCATCGGTGGTCGATGAAGGATCGGATTGTTGGAAAGGATTTCCGCGTCCGCGTCGATCAGTGGACATTGTCCCTTGATCGATGTCCAGTGGATATCAATCAGTCCGATGATCACAGCATGGCAATGCAATCCATGCACATTGACTGACGAAGCATACATTGCTGTCCAAGTGTCAGACTGGTTGGGTGCATGAAGCCATGTGGAATTGCCGTTCAAATTCCGTAGTTCAAAGTTCGAACGGTCGACTTCTCAACCTTCTTCTCTCCTCTGACAAAAACACACATATCTTAGAAATACGTACCTCAAACCATGTACATCGTGCAAGGTTTGCTGGAAATGTGAAGGTCTTGTTCATTAAAATCCTTCATGCACCACGCCGTGAAAATCGCAGTGACATGGCAGCCACCGTTGGACGGTGGACTTTAGCAAGGAATCTGAAACCTCCACGTGGAGTGACATGTCCTCTACTTTCATTCACAGTCTGCCATGTGGATATTGCCAGGATTCTTTTGTGTCCATATTCAGTGGATGAGGGCATGGGACCGTCATGCACCATCAACTCTGGTGATAAGGTTCACGCGTCAACCTGAACACGCACACTTAAAGTGTTTAAAAAGTGCCGAGACCGAGGTCACATGCGAGACACCCACGCGTGCTGACCACGGAAATACGTTTCGCGTGAAAAGTGCCATCAGCCCACATCGATGCCCCATCGATGTGCATCGGGGTGCCGAGGCCGTTGTGATCGGGTCACAACAGACCCCAAGGACAACACAACCGGTGGGAGCATGGTAGGTAGCCAGAGAGAGGATGCTGGAGAGGTCATGTTGTGAGTACTGAAAAGTATGAGGCATATCAGAACGCAACGACGCGATGATGAGCATGATCCCATAATTGTCAAGGTTTCAATACCACAAAACAATGCCAAGAAAGGCACACATGCGATCCCGCAGCAAGACCTTAGAGCCCTGCTGGTCCTCAGTGTACCAGAGACAAGCGAGGCAGCCCTAGTCACACGCAAACCAAAGGTTAGCATGATGGCCAAACCAGAGCTTGTACAGTGTGGCATGGTCCATAATAGGACCATGCGTGACGCAGATCTAGATCCAAGTCATGAATGACTTTGTGAGACCTTTCTCAAATCACATGGTGTGGATCACATCCTCCATTGTGTGGTTCTTATGCTCGGAATCATCGCTGTGATTGGATGTGGCCGGGGTGAAAAGATTGTGAAAGAAATCATGATCTGCAAAGGACACGTCCATCTCATGAAGGAACTCTCCACCATGGTCCGACTAGAATGTGTGGAGGGTACGACAGGACAGGAACTCAGCCATGAGCAGCCACAAGGAAAATGCCAAGGTGGCGTCGCTCTGGTGGAAAATGTTATAGATCCAATGCATCTAGGTGAAGGAATTTGCTACGGTAAGGACTGAACGTGGTCCGACAAGGACTCGATGGGGATGGGACTCGGACCAGGTCCAAGTGGATCAGCTCTAATAGGTGCTAGGCCTGGGAGACAGACTCAAGGTAGGTACAAAGATTGCATATTACTCTTTGCTTAGTTGATGAAGTCAGACTTGGAAGGAATCCACATCAAGACCAAGGACAGGTTGTTTCTCGAAGATTTTGGACACATTTTCAATGCTCACCTGGCATACATGACGGTGGAGCAAGCGCTGGTACTACAGAGAGAGCAGGCCAGTAACATACATGCATAGAATAGGAGAGAAAGGAGCAGGGGACACATGGTATTGATCATCGATGACAGAGGCACTGGACATAAGAGCATGAGTGTCACTAGCATACACTGCGACGGAATCAGCAGAGTGCTCAAGAGCAAGATCCATCCTGGGTACAAACCGAGGGCAAGTTGGTACAAAGACTGGTCATATGTTCAGTCATTGGTGCCAAGGATCTAGGTGGAAATCATCTCACGAAATTTTGTCGTTTCCAATGAATGTGCCATGGAGAACTTAACCTTTATTTGACGCTCAGCAGAGGGTTGTGAACAACAATGCACAACACGAGTATGGGACTCATCTAGCAAGGCACTGGTGTCAGGCACGTACGTGTCCTCATCATGAACAAACGAAGTCCCCCGACAGGCATAATCTCAGACAGTAAAACCATAGTACTAAAAGATTGTGGACCACTTAGTTATGTCATCATACTCACACCTCCCCTGATGTGAAGTGGCTGCAACTGACACGGCTCCACAATGGTGCAATCATGGGGATTTTGGTCACTGCTACCCATGTCTCAGCTGGTGCCATTGTTGTTGCGTGACTCTCCCGCGTGCTGCCAGAGGGTTTCCACTATGTGTGTGCTACCTGGAGTCCACGTGTGATCCAGCTCCAGTGAAGGGGCTGCTGGCACTCCGTGTAGCAATGGACACCTCCATTGTTATTGGAGTTAACAGACCTTTCACTGCCATCGGCCACTGACGTCATTTGTCTTTTCCCCTTTCCACATCCCCTCTTCTATTTCTTCCCGTTAGTGGCTACTACAACACTCTGGGACTAGCCAGCCAAGGAAAATGGAGAGGAGGAGGTAGAGGGATAGACAGAGATTGAGTAAGGATTGGTCGAGGGTGTCGCTATGGTCACTTCAACATGAGGAATTGATTGATTTTTTCATACTGTCTCCTTGAATGTTTTATTCTCTACGAAAGAAATATTTGGGGGCGTTTGGACAAGTCCTCATGCGTAATGCGGTAACCCTCCAATAACAAATCGCAGTGATCCATGCGGACCCCAAGAAAATGAAGAATGCACCAGTAGATGCCGACCATATTTCAACTCCAACAGTGTGAAATATGTGGAATTGTTCACTGAGTTGTCCACTACAAAATTCGCTAGTGCTTGGAATTTTCATCAGTCATCCATGGCATGGTGAATGTAGATGTGTAGAATCTGATCCAAAGTACGATTCATGTGCTCTGTTTGTCTGTCACTTTGAGGGTGGAATGTCATAGACATTTGAGAGTCAATGCCAAAGCAATCGTTCATCTTCTATTTGAAATTTCTAGTAAATGTTCTACATTAGTTAGAATATTGCATTATGGTAAGCCATAGTACTTCTGCTTTACTAAAAAAAGACACAAGCAATCTCCACATTCATTTTTATGGTTGTCCGAATGATTTTCTTCATCTTTGTTACAAAATTCTACAGTTAACAAGACTACATCATGACCAAGGGTCGTATCCAGAAGACAAGTTGTTTAGTCCATGGTGACACACTCCCACTGAGTCCATGGAATATGTATTTACTGAAGGAGACCGTTTTCTTGTTTTTAGTATTGAAGGATTCCAACATACTTTTTGTTACTTGTCTAGTTTTGGAGACTGGATCACATATCATGCAATGATCACAAATTTTGACACTCAATCCTTGTCACCAATAGTGGTCCAGGAGTGATTTCCTTTCGTGGTCCCACACGTCCTTTCATCGACACATTGCGGAACTAAGAGATAATCTTAGCTCAAATATCTCTCAAGTTTGGTACATCGATTTGCTCTCCATGCATATAGATTCATTCCTCCGGCTTCTTTTTAACCAGTGGATGAGTACGTATCCAGTGTACTGCATAATATCTTGAGGTGGTTGCCAAAAAGGTTGTGGGGTCATCTAGTGCTTGCGTTACTGCTGATGCAATGGTCATAAAACACCCACTGGTTTCAGTGGTTATTTCATCCCTACAAGCTGTCAGCTTAGTGACGCGATCACAGTCATTCGTCATGGCCGACACTCACATGCAAACGACATTTGATTGACGTAAATTTTGTTGCATTGAAAAACATACCAATGTGTTGTGACTGTTCATGAAACTCACACGCTTCTCGGTATGCTTGACGTGATAATAAAACGTTTTGAAAGCGTGTACCACAGTGAAGAGTTCTTGGTCACCAGTCATGTATTATTTTGCAACAGTGATGAGACTTTGGCTCTTACAAGCCAGTTGATGCATGTTCTGCATAATATTCGAACTGAGTCCTACCACTGACTCATCACATCGTATCTCCCATAGTTGTGATGGGTACAGAAGAGCCAAGAAGAGAGCTGGGGATAGAAACTATTTCAAACTGAGAAAAGGGGTCATAAAATCAAGTTTCCATTTTCCTTGTATTTCTTTTCATGTGAGCCTGCTTGGAGGTGTTCTTTGAGTCACATTGTCTTGCATAAAATACCAAGAATAGTTTGCAAGGCCAAGGAAAGACTGGATTTGCCTAGTATTTTATAGATGTGACCAGTCTACTAGAGCTTGGACTTCTCTTTAGTGGAAGCGGATACCGTTTGTTATCGAGTATATGTACAATATATTCGAGATTGTCTTGTGTGAGGTTGTACTTGCTCCTATTCACAAATAACTTTCAATACAAAAGGATAGTGATGACTTTGTGCAAAATTTCCATGTGCTCTACCATTGGTTAAAACAAATTCAAGATTTCATCCAGGTAAACCTGGACAAATTAACCGAGGTACTTGGGAAACATTTGCTGGGTGTTTTCCAACCCAAACTTCTAACTAAAAAAAGTTGGTATGACATGTGCATCCGGAATGTCGGTTTGAGAACATCACCTTTTGATATGCACATTTAATGAAGCACCTGAGATAAACGAAAGGAAAAATACTATATTTCTTCCAAGATTTTATCAGAGTGGTCCTCAATCCTTAGGAAGGGGTATCAATTTCCAGCATTAGTTATTTAGCAATTGGTAGTCTGCACACATGCATGAACCACTATCCTTTCTGTTCACAAATAGGATTGGCACACAATACGGTGAGCCACTTGGCTTGATTCACCATTTTGCAAGGCATTTTTTCATTTGGTTCTTAACAAAAGAGCCGCATCCATAAGCCTTTCCGGTGAAAGCCAAGTTAGTGGGTCTTGGAAAACTTCTGTGATGCCCACGAAGAGGTTTTTTAATGACTTCTTGTGTTTCTTCTTTTAAATCATTCTACATTTTCTAAGGTGGGACAAAAAATATAGACATCCCTATCAAATATGTTTGTAAACTTGTGTTGCAAACACGCAGATGTGAATACAATGTCAATTTGGCAACACTCACGTACTCAACGTTAGGCTAAATAAGCCATGTCTCTTATGGAGGATCAAGCACTTTGATTCAATATACATCAAAGAATTGTTCTTTCGGAGCCATTGGTCTTTCAGGACCATGTCAAACAGGTCAAGACGTTGCTAAGAACCTTCGTAACAACGCTATGTGTGTATCAATTAACATACAAATACAACTTTGTGAAAAGAGAAAGTTTCCACTTCACAGCTACCGACCATGAAGTTATGGATAATCACTCTAGTTTTCCACACAATGCAATGTAAGAATAATGTACCTGTAACATCTTTGCTTCCTAGAATCTTCCTTGTGTGTATGCACTTGTCAGATCACCTGGTTCCCATTGAGGACACACTACTGCTATAGATTTTGCCTTCTAAAATAATTTACAACCCGAAACCTTGATTCGTTGTGGGGTTTAGTTATCTTCTTGTAGTACGATTCGGCAAAATAACTTCTTAGAATTGTCCAGCATTGTCGCCGAAGGGTTATTCTCATGCTCAACGCTTACGATTTCTGGTGTCGATGCCAACCCAACACCAGAAATTGAGAGATTTCTTGACTGGTGGAGGTCACATGGCTGTAGTTTGGATTTTTCTTGGCTGACAAGGGTCGAATATGGCTGGGAAAATTCACAAAAAGGATACGTTGTAGGTTGGCTATTGTGTAACGTAGCCAAATGAATGTATTCGTTTTCCTGTAATAAATCTTTGACATCATAGCAAAAAAGTACGGTAACGTATGGTAATGTATTTTCCAATTCAGGATAAATCAGTCTATTTTATGAAATTGTATCCTTTGATCCCATATTGAATTTATGATGAAAGAAATGTTCTCCAGATAATTCATTTATGTCCCTCAACGTTTCTATTGTATACTTGGAATTCATAGCATTTTTTGTAAAGCTTGTTGAGGAAGAAATATTTATTTTAATGATGCAATAGGATATTTGGTGACTTTACTTTACGTTTAGAGGAGATGTACACATGGCTTGGTCAAAGTTTATATCCCCCTCACAAGTTAAATTTATGTAGAGAGGGTGTTGGGGAATGTATCGTGGAGATGCAAAACATGTGCACTAAATTATTTTCTTACATTGCCTCCCTCCTTCCTAAATACCAGGAGCGTATTGGAGGAGTGTGTTGGGGGATTGTATCGTGGAAGTGAATCGGGGTGTATATTGTAGATTTATACCAAAATTTAGACAAATGTATTTATGCACTTGTGTGTCAAATCAGCCCCATTCCAGATAAACTGCCCAATACGCCCCCACAATAGACTATGGGGACGGCAGGGGGAGATGATGAGTCCCTTCTCCCAAAATGTAGAAATGTATCTGAAAAGTTTATTGGTGAGTGTAGCTGGTAGGCAATGTTATAAATACATTTTTCTTAGAACAGACATTTAAAATTAGTCGATAATGTCAATTCGTGCACACCTGTGGTTCTTGAAAATGAACAAATTGAGCACTTACTTTAACGCATAGAGCTCCATGGGCACCTTGAGAACAAAAAAAAAAGCATCCCAATTACATGTCTACCCCCTCTCAAACAAAAAGCTATGAGTGTATTGAAAATTCCATCATACATTTGTACAAAAATATGAACAAATTGAATACATATGTATTAAACCTGCCCCTTTCTAGAAACATTAATCCATACATCCCCACAGTACACTTTTTTTTTTCAAGGGAAGGGGAAAACCACCACCCCCTCCAAATGTAAAAGTATATCTGAGGAGTGTATCAAAAAGTGGAGCTGGTTGAAAATAACTCGAATTAAATTATTCAATTCCTTTTAGAACAGTGATATTTGACCGAATACATCCATTAGAGTAGACCAACGGTAATAATAATAAAGAAAGCAACTTACTCCAATACACTTTAGACTTGGGAGGAGGTGAGGGAGGTTGGGGCGATGATGAGTGTATACAAAATTGTAGCTGATAGACATCAAGCATACTACATGAGTAAACATTTGACAGAAACATTTTAAATCACCGCCAGTCATCGACCCATACATTAACATCCTACAAAGAGTGAAGAAAAAGGAAAGTTTTCACAAACATCAAAGCAACTCCAGGGAACCACCAGAAGAAAAATAATGACGAAAACACAACAATAAGCCATAGGCTTAAGCAAGAATCTCCCACAACACAAGGGGGAATTGAAAAAAGAGTGACTGTCACACGAGTGACAGGCAATGAACCTGTGGGAGTAGGGCTCACTCCTTGCATAATGGCCTGGGCACCATAGAAAGGCCTAGGAGTGTCATCACGGGCCGCACATCGTTCATGTAGCTCAGGTGCAAGAAGCCCCAAACTTGCTGCTGGAGCTCTTGTTCTCTGGAAGTATCCTGGAAGAAAAGCCATCCCACTGGGTTTCCCGTGTCCATCACCTCATCTAGTCTCAGTAGCACTCCCACAACTGACTGCGGCAGTTGCTCCTCCAATCTCTGCAAGTGGAGGCACTTCTGTGGCTGAATCTTCCAGGCTTGAAGTTGGACCACCTCCACCATGGCCGACATGCAGGCTTTCGGCAGCAGCGGTACTACACAGATCGTCGCATCATCCTAGAAGTGTCCTATATGTCTTCGTTGCTCTCCATCCACCAAAGAGAGTATCCAGAAATTGGCGCCAGGGCCACGTGAAAGAGGACCGCTGACGAGGGGAAATTCCTGATGATCCCCAATACCGCCGGTGCAGTGATCCAAAATATGGGGACCTGAACCAGACGGAAATAGGATTTCCTGAGGAAGGGGATTCAAGCTGCCAAGCCACTGTCTTGCACCGCCTGGAGGGCCAACGGAATCTTACTTTCATTGAAGGAATTCTGGATGTCAATACTGAAGAACCAGAAAGAATATCTGGTTATGAGGATGGTCCTCAATCCCTTGACCAAAAGCACCGTGTGGTAATCGGAATGCCTCAATTTGGCTTTGTCCCTGAGAAGCAGGTTTCCACAATCCCTTAGCTTTTCTACTCTCTTATGTAATGGATCCTGCGTCTCCAGGGGGATTTCCCTCCGCAAATGTTCCCGCGAGCTCCTAGGTTCGGCCGAAATAGGCCACATGTAAGGAAACCTAGTTTGGTCCTACAAAACATGCAAAGTATGGACTACTCTAGGCTTTCTACCACACCAAGTAAAATATGCCGCAATAGTATTGAAGACACATGTAGGTCTGTCAACGGGGCAGGCAAGGATCGATGGCCGGCGGAGTGCGTAAGAAGGAAAGGTGGCACCGCCATGTGGTGAGCTTGGTGTGCATGCATCTTCACGATAAACGTGGATCACCACCGACCGCCGAATCCGTATGCACTACATGCCCCTTTGGCCGAGGGTGTCGCATGCATGCAGCCGAGCAAATGGAGTTGTGAGCGGAGGGAGGATGATGGGAGGGCCTTAGTGAGAAAGTCTGCAAGCTGCTTAGTCCCAGGCACCTCACACACTTGGACCATACCCGCTTCTACTACCTCGCAAACAAAATGATGCTCAACTCCTATGTGCTTGGTGCTTAGGTGCAAGACACCTTCATTTTGCGTGATGCGACATGCAACAGATTTGTCGTTGTATAGTGGCACATCCCCCACACTCATTCCCAATTCTCCCAACAATCGTTGCAACCAGGTTGCTTCACATGCAGCTTCTCCCAATGCCATGTATTCAGCTTTAGCCACACGACGTGCCACACATGACTGTTTTGCACTGTTCCATGAGATAGTGGTGTCCCAAAGCCAAAAAACATATCCTCCCCGACTGCGTGCAGTTCTGTCCCGTGCATAATCACTGTCACAATACCCATCGAGCAAGGGACCAGTGCCTGGGGAGAAGACGAGGCCCATTGATGCAGTGTCAAACACATAGCGTAGCAGTTTAAGCAAAGCCTTATGACGTGCACTGCGGGGATGCTGACTAAACTGGGCCAGGGTGTTCACTTCACAGGAAATGTCTGGTTAGGTGGTGGAGGAAAGGTAGGTGAGACTGCCTGTGATCTGTCTGTACAGCGTGGGATCTGTATCAGGTCCGTAGCCAGTGGTGTTGGTGTCAAGGAGATGTCCATACACGTCTGGACTCATCGGTGAGTGCTGTATGGGGAGATGTTGCACAAGGTGAGAGAAGCGTTCAGTCAAGTGTGCTATGAATCGACCTTGGTGTAGTGTCAGAGTGCGTGCAGCTCTGTTACGAGTGATGGTCATGCCTAGGAAATTGTGTGCCTCTCCTAGGTCAGTCATGCAATAGTGTGCAGTAAGTAGTGCTTTTGTGTCTTTGATTAGAGGAAGAGATGGTGAGAGGATCAGTAAATCATCAACATACACCAGGAGGACAACTGGAACACTGTTCATCCAGCGGATGAACAAGGAAGGATCAGAAAGACTCTGCAAAAACCCTCCGTGTTCCAGTGTTCGACTGATCTCTTTGTTCCAGCACCGTGGAGCTTGTTTCAGTCCATAAAGTGCCTTCAAGAGGAACCACACTTTGTCAGTACCATCTGTGAATCCGGGTGGTCGTTCCACGTAGATTTCTTCTTCCAACGGACCATTGAAGAAGGCGTTCCTGAAATCCATTTGGTGTATTTCCCAGTCATCGTGTGCTGCTGTGTTCCCAAGCAACACTCGACCAGATGTGTACTTGCCTACTGGGGCGTAGGTGTCAGTGAAATCTTGTCCAGGTATCTGATGGAAGCCTTTGGCCACCAATCGGGCTTTGTACTTCTCAAACAAACCCAGGACATTTCGTTTTACCTTAAACACCCACTTAACATCGATTGCTTTGCGCCCAGGTGGAAGTGGTACCAGTTGGTAGACTCCGTGCTCAAGGAGCGCGTTCAGCTCATCTACCATTGCCTTTTCCCACTCTGTCGCGTCCGAGCGCCCCCTTGCCTCTTCAAAAGTGAAAGGCTCGGACTGGATGGGCATGGATTGTGTGGGACCCACTGTATGGTAAAACTGTTTATAGTCCACTCTCGCCACATTCCGTTGTGAGCGACGGACCGGATCGGGCTGGACTGGACTATCTTGCACCGGAGTAAGGCCAGGTGGGGACCCTGAGGAGTCTGCACTTGTGCTTGCTAGGTTAGCCGGTGTGAGGAGGTCTGCAGGGGCTGGAGTTGACCGGTCTGTGTCCTTGTGTCCACCTGAGGACTGTGAGTCCTTGGTCTTCATGGTGGAAAAAAATATGGGAACACTGACATACTCAGGATATCGCTCAGGAACATTGAGCACAGGTGTATGCTTAAGTCCCTTGAACGCCTTGTAGGGCATGTGTTCCAAGAATGACGCATCTCGACTCTCTACAAAGGCATGATGCACGGGATCCCAAAACCTCCATGCCTTAGATGCATGAGAGACGCCGACAAAGACGCACCACCTTCCTTGTGGGCTCAGTTTGTGATTGTGTTGTGCATCAGCAAACCACACACAAGCCATTGTGCCCCACACTCGTGCAGGGCGTAGATCTTCCTTCTGCTTGAACCATCTTTCCCACTGAGTGACAGTCCTGGGAAGAGGCCCTTGAGGTATTCTGTTCCATACCCAGGTGATGTACTTGACTGCTTCCTCCCAGAAGCCAAAGGACAAGCCAGACTCTGTTAGTAGGGTGCGTAGGGCATCGCCCAAAGTTCTGTGCCATCGCTCAGCCACCCTGTTCTGTTGCGGTGTGTAAGGTGCTGTGGTTTGATGGACAATACCCCTGGTTTTAAGATCCGTTTCTAGTGTTCCGAGGAATTCCCCGCCCCTGTCTGTACGGAAGATGCGCAAATGGCATCCTGTCTGTCGCTCTGCCAGGGAAATCCAGTCGATTATGGCCCGTTGTGCATCCGCTTTGGTCTTGAGAAGAAACGCCCAACGAAAGTGACTGTAGTCATCTGTCAGAGTCAAAACGTACAGTGACGCATACTGGACTGAGGGCACTGGCATGGGTCTAGTCAGGTCGGCGTGCACCAGTTCAAGAGGAGCCTCGCTCACATCCTGTGATGTGGGAAAACTCTGTCGGTGTGACTTTCCTTCCTGGCAGTCAAGACAAGCTGATGTCTTTAGGCCGTGTGGGCACTCTTCAGGACTCAGTCCGTGTGCAGGCTGGTGTTTCAGTAGATCAGTAACCAGTTCCGTGTTGATATGTGCGCGTCTTCTGTGAATGAGTTCAGTGTGCTTTGGGTCTGTTTTGGTCAGGATGTGAGTCTGTGCACGGTTGGATGGCAGAGCAAGGAACAGAGTTAGTCGGTACAACATGTCATCATGCAAGGGTCCATCAGCCAGCAACATCCCGTGCACATCAAACACCATGCATTTTTCTGCTTGCGTCAGTGTTGACATGCCCGATTGACGATCCAACTGCCCCCCTGACAGCAAGTTGACCTTTAGTCGAGGGACATACAAAACCCCAGTCAACCATAGTACCCCCCCGGTGCTTGTAATGCGACAGTTCCAATGCCCTCAACCCTCAGCACTTCACCCGACCCCGTCCGGACACCCTCCACATCGTGCGTTGTATACAGAGACACAAAAAGTTGACGATGGGGAGACATGTGATGTGAAGCTGCTGTATCAAACAACCATTCATGCATGGGCAATGCATGCAATGTGGTGATATGCATGTGCCCAAGGCGCGGACCTGGCTGTGACACAGCTGTGGTCTCGGGAGGAGATATGGTAGGGGTAGCCTCCATCCTATCACCGGTCTGCAATGTCGTCATGTCGTCGTACACGCGCTGGGCCCACGGCGGGGCCGGCAGTGGAGCAGTCACAAACGGTGGCATGTACTACATGGGCATCCCGTAGTACCCAGGAGGTGTGGGCATCTGCTGCTGGGGCAGCTGCTGGAGCTGCTGCTGAGGCTGCTGTGGAGGCGGCAGTCCAAAGGTGGCTGCCGCTACAGGTTGGTATGGAGGAAGTCCTGGTGGTCCATGCCCCCCAAAGGACTGTGGCACGGGAAACTGCTGTAATGGCTGCTGCTGTACCTGTCTTTGCTGCTGCTGAGTCTGCTGCTGCCTCTCCATCATCTGCCACTGGAGGGAGGGGTATCTGCGCCAAAAGTGTCCAGTCTGGTTACAAAAGCTGCACCTCTGGTTCCCAGGACCGCGTCCACGACCACGACCGCCACCACCATGTATGCCTCGACCCCAACCATAGGAACCCCCAGATGAGGCAAAAGGTGTTTACGTCGACACAGCTGCAGCGGTATGGGAGCTCCGGTGTGCATATGCAGTCGGTGACGCGGCTGTCATGTCACGTGCCTCGTCCTTCAAAATGTCTTCGTAGTTGGCGCAACTCCTCAAAGACTACTGCAAGATTGATGAGCTCAATCTCGGCGACTGGGTGACGACGATGGAGATTGCACCGGAACTCCTTGTACTGCTCGCCGAGGTGGAGCAGCACCACGTCCAACCACTCAAGGACAGAGCACGAGGCCCCCAAACCCAAAAGGCGTCGGCAGATGTCCATGGCTTTGTCCCAAAATTCAGCAACCGGTGCGCCTGGTTTGGGGTAGAGGTTACGCAGACGATCTCTGAGTGTCACCACGAGCATCATGCCCTGTTCTTCCTGGCGCATAGAGAGATGGTGCCAGGCATCATGGGGTCGTGCTGCGCCACTTCGTGGGTCAGACGGGTCCTCACCTCTGCCGCCAAAACGAAAATGGCGCAGGGCGTAGGCTTGTGGATCTGGAAATGCACGTGTTAAGGCATTGAACGCTCGCAGCAGCATGATCTCAATTGTCGTATCAGGAGGCGGGCGGAGGTACAATTCTTCCAACTCGTGTTCCGCCGCCCAGGACAGGAATATGTCCCTCCAAGCGAGAAAGTCTCTCGTCCCCAGCTGAGGAGGAGAGAGTTCTTTATGGCCCAACCCTAGCTGTGCCATTGCGGCAGCAGTTAGCGTTACATTTGGGCGATCACCGCCACCGCTTCCGGTGCCATCACTCATGATGCGTGGATGATGATCTCTTGTGTCTCTCTAGCTACTGATGGTGCTGAGGTGAACGAAGAAAAATTCGGCAGCAATTCGCCGGGCCCACTTTGGGCCCAGTTTTCTGCGGAGAGCCCAATGCCCTATGGGGAAGTCACCTCAGACGTCCTGGGTCCCTGCAAACCCAAACCCACCACCCCAAACCCTTTGTCCACCCCTGGAGTCATGGTTGGGAACCTTGGGGGGTCGTTGGAGAGGCGTGGGGCCTCAAACTGATGGCAGATCTGCGTTTCCAGCCTCCGTCACGTGTGTGATGCCTTGCCAAGGCTCTCGCGCCCCCTCAGACCTTGTTCGGCATCCTAGAGATGCCCTAACGACCTGCTGAGGCCCGTCGCCTCTTGCTGACGTGGCGCGCAACGGGAAGCCGCCCCCGTCTTCAGCTCCTCCAATCTACTTTGGTCCCTCTCAGGCCCGTCGATTGGCTCTGATACCATGAGGAACTCATTGCAATTCCATGGAAACAAACGGCTCGTCAAACCATGGAGTCTATTGAACGCTAGGTTCAGATCTGTCCTAGCAGGTCTATGAAAAATCGCACAAGTGTCCGAGTAACAAGGTGTACCCTTGTTACGGGGTGAGACTCGTTACTCGAGTATCACCCGTCGGCCAGCGTGCTTGGCTCGCCGGCGCTCAACAGGACTCGAGGGCAAACTCGCCCGAAGCCCGCAAAACTTAGCAAATGTTCCTGCGAGCTCCTAGGTTCGGCCGAAACAGGCCACATGTAAGGAAACCTAGTTTGTTCCTACAAAACATGCAAAGTACGGACTACTCTAGGATTTCTACCACACCACGTAAAACATGTCGCAATAGTATTGAGGACACATGTAGGTTTGTCAACGGGGCAGGCAAGGATTGACGGCCGGCGGAGTGCGTAAGAAGGAAAGGTGGCACCGCCATGTGGTGAGCTTGGTGTGCACGCGTCTTCACGATCAACATGGATCACCGCCGACCGCCGAATCCGTATGCACTGCACACCCAAGGACATAACGGACGAATACATACATAGAGGGTTATCACCCATCCTCGGCGGCATTGAGCGCGTCCATGAATTTGACAACGGGAGTGTTGGCCCGGTCGTCATTGTCACCGACGGGAGCGTTACGTTGACGACGGGCTTGCAGCAAAGAGTGCGGGGACCGAACATGCAGAGTACAGTACACGACGTAGGGCACATACCGTTGTGCCCTATAACAAGCAGCAGCATATGTTTCCATGGCGGCGGAAAGAAGTGAGGGAGGCAACTGACAACATACATGTTGTACACCAGGTTATGTGCAAAACCCGGGTACATTGGACCCGCTAAAGGCACTCACTCACAATAGGGTGACGGTGCGGCGTGGAGAGAACGGGCAGGTGGGAAGCCGTGAAAGGGGGTGGAGAGGAGGACTTGCATGGCACGGAGGGGGTCCAGGTGCGTTCATCGATGAGCGTTCAAAGTGTCAAACTGCGTTCGCAGGTTGGAGTGGAGTACTACGCCTTGTTCTCCTAAGCAATGGCAAGACTTCACGAAGCCCTGAAGTGTTGCCATTCGAAATGGAAGCCGTGGGAGTTGGTGGGTCGTCAAAACCCTAGGGTAACCGCCGACAATTGTCTGTTCAGTCCGAGTAGAAGCGGGTCTGGGTACCCGTTCTTGTAACGAAGCCATGCAACGGATCAATCAACTGTTTTTTAGCGAGGTAAAACAAGTTTGTCATGATATCGCTGTCAAACCCTATTTATGTACTTTATGTGTATTTCACGGTAAGATTCTCTTAACAGTCGTACCCAAATGTGCGATTACTACGACCGTCCGGCAAAAATATCGGGTGATCGGTGTCAATCGGCAACAAACGCCTCCCCGATTTTCTCTTGACGGAAGGCGGGAAATGGAATTTCGTGCCATGTCTCCATCAGGTGAAAATCCAGCGAAGCGCAGGTCGGAGACGAAATAGATAAAACCTGCAACCGTTTCATGCACGATTTTAAGAATGCGAGTACGTGGCAAAGAACACGAACACATTTACCGAGATAGCATGCGCCACGGGCCAGGTATGGGGGCGCAATATTTTCCCGAAGTATGAAACAATCTCGCAGTTTATGTCGTACGCCAGGGCTCCAAGCATGGCGGCGCAGAGGATCATGCATTGTGCTTGATCATCTCCGAGAAACCGCTTCGCGAACGGTAGTGCTGGTGTTTGGAGCTACTGCGGCATTCCCGCCCATGGCAGCAAGGACTCTTTTCTGCGCCGCCGCAGGAACACGCCTTTCGGATAGTCCAAGGCTGGCCGACAAGTCCGAAGCAGCGAGGGGACAGCTTCAAAAGATCAAACTGAATTTATTTGTGAAATCCCCGTGCTCTTCGCAGTAGCAATCACAACAGATGTTTACAAACCTGCAAACAGGCTGCTGTGAACATCTGAAACAGAAACACATGGAAAACATAACAAACATTTCGGGCTGTCACTCACATCTTGCAAGCGAGAGAAATCACTGTGTGTTCAAAACCGGATGTCATACCAGTTTTGTTTTGGGAAAATGTATCAAAGCTGCTTGGTTTGTGAAACACAGTGATGCCGACTGGCATGGAAATATCATGACAAAAGCTAGAAGCCTGTCAAGTGTTACGTACCAGATGTACGAGAGCCTCTAATCTTTCTGAGTGGGTACTTCTATCATTGCACAAATAGCCAATTGCGTGTCGAGACCTCGATTTTCACTCCGACGGTCCAGGATTATTCGGCTCACTGCCCTCGCCCTCCAGCAAACCTTCTCGCACTTTCAGACAACTCCAAACAATTTCAATAATCTGCCTCAAAAGTAACACGACCTTTCAGTTGATTTCTCAACGCATCGAGACATATCTCAATTTATGAAGATGCATCTCGCATCTTTGCCGCCGATCCTCGAAGCTCCCCGACTTCTCTCCGGAGGTTCTCGAATCTGACCACTCACAACGCAACTCCACACGCATCGCTCGATGATTGACCCAACGACCCCGAAAACACCTCATTCGTAACTCGACACTTGTATACATTTATATATATATCTCTCTATACATATCATGACCATTCCGACACTTGTCATCGAAGTACACTTACAGCTAATTATAAATTTATCAAGTGTCCCAAATTCTTAAGTGTGTTCTACCTTGCAACTTCTACCTGTTCACCATCTACGCTCAGTTCGGCATAACACTAGTTATCAGAGCGCAGCGCTGTTGGAGAGGCATCCGACTACTTAAACCATCTGGAGGACTACCTCGCACAAGCCGTCAGCGTATCTCGCACGTCAAGACTTTGCAGACTTTACGATTATGTCGTAAGGCGAGCGAGCGAATCCGACGACCAACAGCGGGTCTTCGGCAGTGACTTTGGCGATGGAGCAGAACGTGCCTATGCACCCAAACCCTCAAGCAACAGTGAACACTAGCGTGGTAGGCTATGCGGCAGCTGGATCAACCCCTATGACTCCGACCACCAATCCCGTCGCGAATCCAACGGCGGTAGACCAGTTGTCCTTACCGACTGCCTCAACGACCACAGCAGGAACGACAAGTGGAACTGGACGACAAGCGCAGATCAACGAGGAAACCACATCTAGATGCTCAAGGGAATCAACAGCCATCTGCTCCAGCAGATCAACGTCGCGATGGAGGCTCTACGCAACGCAAGCGCACGAGAAGCGGTGCTCATCGAGAGAAATACCCAATTCCCGAGCGAACCCAAAACTTGTCCAGCACCACTAGAACCGTTCGATCCGGCAAAATCCAAAGGACCGACGGTTCGGATGTGGCTGACAAGTTTGGAGGTACACTTCACCGTTGATGGGGTCAACGTCGAACAAAAAAAAGGGTAAACCTTGCAGCCGCGTTTTTGTGTGACATGGCGCTAAGTTGGTAGTCTGATATAAAGACCATCCAATGGCAGCAGAGGACCGGCGGGACCTCATCAACGGCCAACCATGCCCGTCTCATATCGTCGAACGCAAGCGTTCTACCCTCGGAGCAGATCAATACGCAGTGGCAAGACGCGCTGACGCCACCAGCTGACTGGAATGGGTTCTCGCGCGCGATGCTCGCACCATTTGGATGGCCGAACGAGAAGTCTGACGTTTGGTACAAGCTCTCGCGTCCCCGTCAGCAGTCCAACATGGCAGAGTATACGCGGAGATTCCGCGAGATCATCACTGGTGTAGACATCGCCTCCAACGAGCTTTGTTTTCACTACAACAATGGCCTCAAACTAGACATCCGATGAATGATTGCCACTTTTTGGCATCCAAAACGACTTGCCATAGATGATCGCAGTAGAAGAAAGGATCGACAACACCGACTACAACGCTCGGATCCAGGAATCCTACGGCTGGCAACCTCCCAACCACAATTATTATGGGAACAGAAAAAAACCAGACGAGGGACTCTTCGACTCCGATGGAAGTGGACGCCGTCGACCAGAGAGATATGGGTAGCTCCTACAACTGCAAAAAAGTCAGACATATCGCTCGCAACTGTCGGAGCAAGCAACAGACCAAAAAGGGTGGGAAGTTGCAGAGATATGAGTCGGGAACCTGCAAAGGGCAGGATTGAAAGGCGCGACTCTTGTTCGTGAGGAGTGATCTGCGCAGAATGATCGACCATTTGAACGGCCTACAATTCCGCGGAGGGTTTTTGAGGTCGCAAAGTTCAACGAGGGATACGAGGATGACCAACCCGTGATACTGCTAAAATTTCAACCTCGAGGATGCAAGAGATGTATAACGGTACCGGAACTACTAGACGGAGGAGCTTCTCACAGCTCCGTAAGCAACAACATGGTTCGCAAGCTGGGTTTGCAAACCGAACCAGCGGTGTCTGAAGGAAGAACCGTTGACGGGAGATTGCAAATACGGAGACTCCAAGAACCGCTACGACTACAAGTGGGAGATCTACGAGATGTAACGGTCCGGAGTTCTTGTCCAATGAATGACCACAAAATCATTCTCGGACGAGATTTCCTGTATTAGCACAATCCAAGGTAATAATCTGGCAATAAAATACGGTCGGGACTCCGTGTCAAAGGTAGGTATGAACTAGGCACCTCGGAAAATTTTATCCTTTTGTCTTTGGCTACTTGAGGCACGGAGGCCACCGCAGCTCGGGAATGAACCCGACTCCAATGTGTTGTTACGACAAGGGGACATAAAACATACCTTCTTTCGATCTCTGATCGAAAATAGGGGCCAGATTACAAAAGGTGGATGATTATGGCCATTACCCTTGGGGGCCAGGGGTAATGGCCATATCAGTACCAAAAAATCACTATGACTCTAAGCAAAGACCCAAAACCTTCTTTTTAATACTGAAGAAAGAAAGAAACAATGTTTTAAGCATACATTGCACTTCATTCCACGATATCTTCCACCATGCATCCTGAAACCTTATCTTTCTACGTAGTAGAAATACGTTAACACAATCCTAACAAAAAATTAGGAGAGGAGGGGATGTGATGCGATGGACTTCCCATCATGGCATCCTATTGGTGTCAAATCTGGCTAAGGGATATTTTCCAGTCTTTGGTCGAATTACACTCTTGCCCGTATGCATGGTTTTAGACTCTAGCTCCTTGAAACATGAACCTCAAGTCCCTGAAGTGCACGAGGTTTTATCATTACTTATGGTGTGATGGAAACCATGGAACACAGTAATCGTGCATAAGAGGACATTTGTGAATCCTTGTCATCCCTGTCATGTTCACGCACAATCAAACAAACACATGTCTAGTTCTTGGGAATCCCGTGATTTACGTACAACATCTACTAGTGAATGCATGATCCATTGGCTCACGCCAAGACGAGGAACCTGCCACCTTTGTAAGTTCTTCGTGAGTGTCAGTGTCAACTTTACCAAAGACCCATCACACATGTGAACCAACCGCATAGTCGATGCCTGTTAGGATGTATATTGTGAAAAAAAAACTTACTAGTTTAGAAGAGGGTGCAGAAAACATTTTTCTCTCAATGTATCTGGTACGTACTCAGTGCTCGGTTGTGGTGACTCCTCCTCCTATGCAAGTAGAATCCTTACGACTAGTTATCCAGGCATCCTTGCAAAAACCGTCCATGTTTACACAACACATATGCATGTCATGAAGAGATGATTCCGACGAAAGGGATTGCTAACGAGGTGGCATCTCCTTAAAAAATTGTCAATATCTGTGTTTTTAAATTTGGACAACGGTCCTCTCGATTTACAACCTCTTCAGGACGACGTGAAGGTCTAACACGCCACTTTGTACACCTGTGGATTGGTTGGCTAAACTCAACCAAGCTCCACTAAGCCCATGCAACTCACATGCTAGCTTCTCCCTAGGTTTGGAAAGTACCAAGTCCCTAAGACATGGTTCTTGAGAACACTTGTCATCCATTTCAAATATTACACTCATCTTTGAAGGAGTCAATGTTGGTCGTCTGGCACGTACCGTTGTCGTGAACATCTGTCATCATTGTTGAATGGTATGCTAGTTGACTGGTTGCACGGAAAGATAAGGCATTCACTGCTCTATGGAGTACGTCCTCTTGGTCTGTTCTGAGATAGGCCAGGAATGCACTGCCCATAATGGGTATGTCCCCTGGAGATCATCACAGGAAACACAACATTGTGGCCTAGTTAGGACAGGCGCCGGAGCTCATGGGTCGTGGGCTCGAACCCCGCGACGGCCGCATTTTTCTTTGTGGCCCGAAATGGTACAAGAAGCTTCTAGGAAGCTTACTAGAGCCTGGCTTGAGGATGACACTTGGCGGTCTTAGGATGCGCCATGTAGGACTGTAGGCTGAGGTTGGTTCCTGTGGAGCCACTATGAACAGAAACATGAGCAATGCTCTGCAAGTATAAAAGCATGTGCTATGCATGCATCCATTCACAGTTCTTGCCTTTGAGACTCCTCACAGAGTGTCCAACCAAGGGTAGACACTAAAGACCTTCATGCGGACTTCGTGAGGTTGCAAATCAAATGAACCTAAAGTGTGGATCCCTTGTTCGAGGGTGATATATTATCTTGGTTGCAATACCAAGAGCGGTTGGCAGCCTCCCATGTCGGGACCCGTTTTCTAGACCGTTGCTATTCGGCGCATTGACAATCGTGCACGACAATGCTTCGACGTATATGACCTTGGTCTTCGCCATCATCCCCTTACATCTATGCAAAATAGGTACCGTAGGTTTCCCCTCGCGTCCTTATAAAAAAATACATGGTTTTAAAGTAGGTTAAATATGGTAACAAATCACAATGTCTGTGGATCGTATCCATGAACAGAGTGTTCATATAGTTCTATTCACCAAACGGGTAAAGCATAGTCACAATCTATGAGTTACAAATTGGAAGAATACCGTTTGTGTTCTTGTTTCATGTAGTTGTTATAGCACTTGCAAATCACATTGAGGGATCCCATGAACGGAACAACCGGTGCCAAAAGAAATTCTCCTTACGCGTAATCACACACGAGGATTCCATTAAGAAAATCGTTGATAGATTTTCCTACTTGTAAATTCGTCTTGGGAATATTTTATTTCCACTCATAGATAAAAAACACGCACCCCTTCATCATCAAGATCACGTCGGAGAATGAATTCCAAGGCTGCATCTTAAGATGCGTTGCTCAGTCACGACAAATTGTGTTACTTCCATGTTTTCTCTATTGCATATACTTTGTACTCCCACTCAATACAGTATTGCCATGTGCCTTACGTCGAGCAGTTGTAGAGGGTATCATCCTTATCAAAGAAATTTGAGAAAAATGGCACTTGATCCCACAACAGTGGCATAAAAAAGGTCATAGCCTGTCAGAACTCAAGCAAGTGCCACAGCAACCGCCTCCAACGTGGTGGCGGACGATGTACGCGGAGGACGCCGCAGTCACTTGCTCTCGTGTTGTCCAGCACTCTGTTTGCCAAGCTCCAGTCGTACCGAGAGAAGTAGCCTTGCCTTTGAGCAAAGCAATCAGCAGCACCATGTTGCAGCAAAGAGGAACGCCTCCTCGCACGAAGCGGTGAGCGTACGACTCAATCTGCTGCGAATGCTCCTCTGCGATATTGCCGATGCCTTGGAGGTTTTGAGGCGAGTCGGCGTTGGAGTGGACAACTTCAGCCGTGAACGAGGAGCCATGGCTGATTTCTGCCCATTTCACTGCCCCAAGGCAGTCCATGGCATGGCTCAACCAAGCCTGCTGCTGTGTCGCATCAAGAAGCGTTTTGGAGACCACGTCGATATTTGTGCCACCCGTCTTCTTGCATGGACACGCTGCAGCTACGTCCGACCCTTCAACGGCATGCCACATGCCATCTTCCTCATTCTGCTGCCGCCTGAGTACGCACGGAGCCCAGGGTGGACTCCACTTGTTGCTCGTGCTGTGCACACCATGCACCATGGCGGTGACTGCTCCAGTCATGTCGTTGCGCGCGGAAGCCGTGCGTCGCCACCGGTTGTGACCCTTATGGGCCCATAACCCTTTGTCAGAAATCGCTTCCCAAATTTCCACGACGGGGAACGTAGCTCTCACAGGAGTGGAGCTTCAGGCATGGTGAGCAACGGCGGTTTTGACTGACGGTGCGCTTTGGGTCGCCGCACCGAATGTGTGAGGTCACATGAGCAGAACCATGGCAGAACGCATGAGGGGAACTTCGGACGGAAATGCCGTCGTTTTTTAGTCACTTAATGGACACGTACATGATCTGACGAGTTATAGTGCTTGTCAAAAGATTTCCAACGCACCAAACCACGTGTGATTTGGAGCAGCATAGCGTCCCCTATGCTCTCCCACGTGCATCATTACAACTCAGCTGCCTGTCACACCACCAGCGTGAGTGACGGGCGTCCGAAGCGCCCTGGTCGCCAATGAAGCATCATGCCGCCTTTCCAAGGCGCCCATGGCTCCAATGAACCATGGGATATTGGTCTAACATCCCTCAAGGGGAATCTTGGCATTGGTCTGCGTGCTAGGAGTCGAACTCCTCCCCGTCGGACCCATTTTTCCGACGGACGAGTGGTCAGCCGACCAAACCCGGCTGACTGCACCATCCAACTTTGACAAGCCATATCTCCCTCATTTCTAGGCCGATTACTGCGATTCAACCTGCGTTGGATCGAGCACATTGCCTACTTTCAGGATATAGTCTCAGATCATATGAGCACACACCACGCTAAGGTCTATCTTAAAAGACGACGACTCAGCCACATGGCTAAGACTCTACCACATGGCAAAGTGGCCGGCCACCAGTGCCGCCTCGTCATCAGCCATGGCCACGGGCTGTTTTGTCCTGTGCCATGCTCTAGACCTCCAGCCTTGACCCTGCATGTCTTCTCCTGTGCCAGCCAGCTTCTCACGGCTCCTTTGTCACGAGCACTGCTCCGTTGATGATGCCGATGTTACTAGTGCGCTCAGATGATGCAGGCCATATGTGTTTGGTGCTACAAAAGTGCAGCACCCATGTCCACTTGCGCATGTGTGAGCTGGTATCTTGGTGCTGAAGAGATGTCAGCCACCTTACCACTCACACAACGGCAATATGGGGGGCGAAATTCTTAACAGTCCTCCCTTTATGCAGGCAGAAAATTCCCTAGGTACCCTGTCTATCACCGGTATTAGTGTGTAACCCCCTCCATTTTGTGATTGGATCACCAATCAACCCGCCTTCAAGGAGTAATTTACGATGTACCTCGTATTTTGCATTAACGTTACTCGATGCCCCATTTTTATTTCTATACACATAATCCACCCTGTCGTTCATAGAAGATGTTGTCTGATTTCCCCTTTGTAAGTGGAATGCGTGGGATGTTCACAATGTCCCAGGGGTAGATGAAAAGTAATTACTCTTTTGTATTTCTAGTTATTTGTCCTTATGTCTTGATCGACTAGAAAACACATCGCATGTCATTTCCAACGCTTTTGTCGTGTCCATGTCATGTCTATTAGAAATGTACATTAATGTTGTCCGTATCGCCATGCATCACAATCATCCTCCATCAAAGTGAACAGAATGGACAAATGTCCATGTTAGTATCCGTTTACTTCAAATAATTTTTGTAATAAAATCACAAAATATGAAGCAAAATGGCATTTCTTCAGTCACATTAACAATGAGAAACAATTGAAACTGAGGAGCAGACATCAATCTGGACTTCAAGGAGTATATAGGAAGGGACAAGTTCAATGCAAGATATATGAAGGGACAAGTTCAATACGAGGTATATGTTGACCCTCTTTTTTAAAAATAGGCTCATGGTGACGTACTTTTATAAGATGGGGCTTATCCTGATGCAGATTTCTGATGCAAGGCATATGGCATACGTGGAAGAGATAGGCAGGGTACCTCGTGTCAGAATTATTTACCAAATGCCCCAAGACGCAAACAACACCAGAGAACGTACCAAGCGGGTACATCAGAAAATCATCCCACCCCAGTTCACGCTCGAGCGACAACTGACTCAACGGTCTCGACGAACGGTGCTGGTCAACAGCCAAACGGTCATGGAGACTATCCGCCGGCGGGACCTTCCAGCGGGAAACCCTGGCGCGAAACCCAACGGGCGACTCGATACCCGCAAGGAGAAAAAAGCACTCTCGGAGTACGAGGCTCACGAACAGGATCGGAACCGTGGCCCGACTCCACCAACAACAGCGGCAACAACAGCAGTGGGACGCCTCCGTCACCACCAGTCCTACAAGCCGCCTTAGCACGCGGCTAGGAACCTAGGCTAGCACTAGACTAGTACTTAATGAATATTTCCTTGTATGAGCTCTTTAACCAAGTTATTTCCTGCATGGTTCACCTCCTTCACGGCTGCCCGCCTTCGGGCTGAGGCGCCTTTCCGTTGCAACTCTCTGCCCGCCTTGCGGCTGTGGCTACCCGCTTCCAGTTACTCTTCCTTTCTTGTGTTGAGCCCGGGTGAATCCACTCTGTGGCCACATCTTCCGCATATCCGTTACTTCCGCTGGTCGCTCGTTCGCTTCGCTCACTCGCGACCCGCCTGTGGATCCTGAGGTTCGTCCCGCTGACTTGCCCGCACCACTGTGCTGAGGTCATCACCGCCAACACTCATCTGCCGTTCACTGTGGCCCGCTTCCTCCCGCTGTGGCCTTCATCTTGTCATCTTCCGCGTCAGCCCGCGCCTCGTCACTGAGGCCTGTGTGCTCTGCCGGCCCGTGCCTCCGCGGTGCGGCTGTTCAGCCTGCGCCTCGGCATTGCCCCCAACACTCCATCCCTGGAGTGCCCTACTGCAAGATCGATCCTTCCTCGTGCCTTTGTACTGCTTCCACGCTCAGTCTCAGTGCTTCTCTATCCGCATCACTCATCAGCAGAACCACATCTATACACCTTTGCTGCATCTTTGTTCCAGTCTGCCTCGTGTGATCCATGTGCAACTCCTTTCAGTTTCCTGACACCTCGTAACCTTGCCGGTTGCGCGGGGAGGAGATGGGGCATTTTCTCCCCCTCTCCGCTAGGGCCGTCGGCCTCCTCCTCCGAGGGAGAGGGAGTGGGAAACTTCTTGTCCTCGTTCTCTGGCTCCCTCAAATGATGAAGCAAGGGACAAGGGACGTTTGTCTCTCTCTTTTGGAGCCATCAGCCCAGTCAACAGAAAGAGATGGGGGAGGGGAATGCCCCTTTATCCTCCTTTTAGACCCTCGGTCCCATTCAATGAGTGATAAGAGGAGGAACGCCCCTCCCTTTCTTCTCATGAGACCGTGGGCCACCTTCTTGGTGAGGGAGGAGGAGGCCATTCCCCACCCTGTTGTCAAATGTTTAAGAAAAGGAGGAAAGGCTTCCCTCCCCATAGAGAAATTGGCTTGATGCCTTGAGCAACAATGTAGGATTAGAGGAGTGACGTAATGGACTTTTTTATCATGACACTCCTTTCCTCAAAAAAAANCCTCGGTCCCATTCAATGAGTGATAAGAGGAGGAACGCCCCTCCCTTTCTTCTCATGAGACCGTGGGCCACCTTCTTGGTGAGGGAGGAGGAGGCCATTCCCCACCCTGTTGTCAAATGTTTAAGAAAAGGAGGAAAGGCTTCCCTCCCCATAGAGAAATTGGCTTGATGCCTTGAGCAACAATGTAGGATTAGAGGAGTGACGTAATGGACTTTTTTATCATGACACTCCTTTCCTCAAATCCGTCCAAGGGGTATTTTCTAGGCTAGATTCAAACTAGACTCTCGTCAGTACAATTTTTTATGAACTCTGGCTCCTTGAAACACGAGCCTCAAGTCCCCAAAGTGCACAATAAATATTTCAAGATCATTTTGATTCATTCGAATGATGTGTATGCTACATCATTATATGAGGATGCAAACAGAATTCAAGGGAAAGAAATAGAAAATGCAATTCTTCAGGCAACGTTCTCTTGTTGTTACCGAGTGATGCAGGAGATAGTGCGGTTTTGCGGAGTTTGGGCGAGTCTGCCCTCGAGTCCTGTTGAATGCCGGCGAGCCAAGCACGCCAACCGACGGGTGAGACTCGAGTAGCGAGTCTCACCCCGTAACAAGGGTACACCTTGTTACTCGGACACTTGTACGATTTTTCATAGACCTGCTAGGACAGATCGGAACCTAGCGTTCAATAGACTCCATGGTTTGACGAGCCGTTTGTTTCCATGGAATTGCAATGAGTTTCTCAGTGGGCCACGCCGGGGAGCTCGCAACGCCCACGTAGCGCCACTACCTCCTGGCCGTCCCCGCAGAACTGTACTGGCCGGTACTGTGCCCTTCATGCTACACACTCGTTGTTCGTGGTTGTTTACTTCTGTGGTGTAATGTTTGTGGTACATTGAGCGTTCATGTGGCTGTGTACTCCAATGTGTACTCTCACACGTGTTTCCCCCACTGTGCGTTTGCAGGCTCGTCCGATAAGGAGGACCCGTACCCCGGGTCGGATGACGAGGTCGTTGGAGATGTGTTTCCTGGCGGCATGGTCTTTGCGTCCATGGTCGCATGTCGCCATGCAGTTCAAGACTACGCCGTAAGACATCGGATGCCGCTGACATGGGCGCGGAGCGAACCTGGGAAGATCATTGTCCGTTGTGGAAATGCGTGCACCAAAGGATGTGCGTGGACTCTACGTGCCGCGGTGTACAAGACGTATGGCAATTTGCACGTGTCATACTACGTTGATGGGCACAACTTTACACCGGGTGACGTGCAGGGCAATCCAGCATGTACAACCACGTGGGTCATGCGGCATGTGTGCGGTAGCCTAGTGGAGGACATCACGACGTCGGTGGCAACTCTTCAGGTCAATCTGCATGGCCTCATGGGAGAGTCCGTCGGTTACGCGGCGGTTTGGCACGCGAAAAAGAAGGCTACAGAGGATGTCATGGGCAAGCTCGGCCTTTCATGGTCACTTTTCCGTGCCCTTGTGGAAGAGGTACATTTCCTTCTTTTTGTACATGCATTACGGCAATTGCGTGGACTTGTTACATGGAACACATTTCTAACATGTCTCATTGTTGGTTTTGGTGCAGATTTTGCACGTGGATCCCGCCGCCCACGTGCTGGCTGAGGAGGACGCTGGCCGACAATTCAACCACGCATTTTGCGCACCTGTTGCCTGTCGCGAGGCATTCCAACACATGCACCAGATCATCACAGATCCTCCTTGTGGCGCAAACGTTCGATGCAAACGACCATGCGTTCCCGATCACGTGGGCGTTGGTCGCGGCAGAAAACGCTAAGAACTGGACGTGGTTCGCTCAGTACTTGAAGACGGCGTTCCCCGCGGCAGCCGACCCCGGTGTTGTCGTTTTCTGATATCGGGACCGCGGACTTCAGATCATGGTGAAGGCTGACTGCAGGTAGCGGCGCACGCGGCATGTGCATCGCACATGACCGAGAACGTGTGTGGGCGTTGTGTAAGGCCGCTGTGCATGCATTCTTGAGATTGGCCCACGCCCGAACTGAGGCGGAGTGGGCCCGCGCACTGGAAAACCTGCGGTCCGTGAGCACGCCGGGTCCGCTACCTATTTGGGGAGAATGGCGTGGGCGGCATTCCCGCGTCGCTGTGGTCACGCCTCCACTTCCCCCTCCCCCGCGGCGGCCATACAACATCGAACCCCTCGGAGTCCCTTAACTCGCGTATTCGTAAGGCCTGGATGACTTACCCCGTGTTTTTCTTCGCCGCCATGTGGAAGTACACGTAGCGCTTGTTTGTCACGCGCAACAACGCTGCCGCTGAAGCCGCTGACCTGCTTGTGCCTGCTGCCGCTACACGCCTGCTGAACAACGTGGTCACCTCCCGTGAGTACGTCGTGAACCCAAGCAGTGCCCTGGTGGGCACAGCACGCGGACCGACGAGCGACGCGGTGAGTGTTGTGGACTGCACACGTCGCACCTGCACGTGTGGCAACTTCCAATTGTTTGGCATGCCATGCATGCACGGATGCGCCGTGCTGCTCGCCTCGAGCCTAAACACAGAACAATTCACAAACCAAGCCCTCACAGTTGTTGCGTGGCAGCGCGTCTCTCCCAGGCTTCAACCTCAGAACCCTCCAGTACGCGCTGGAGGGCTGGAACCCTCCAGGCATTCGCCGCAGATGGGGCTGTCCGTGCAATGCAAGGCGTGAGTGTAGGCAGCGAGAGCGTGCAAACTGCTTGTGCACTTCATGTGGGTACCGTGGACACACCCAACGATTTTGCCCCAACCCACCAGCACAGACACCAGCAGCGTCAGCAACAGTAGTTTGCGTGGCACAGGCGGCCGCAAGAGCCGCGGATGCAGCAGCCAACGCTGCTGCTATGGGCCACGATGCAGCAGAGGCAGGCAGAGCTGTTGGGGCAGATGCTGGGATGCCACCGTATGTGATTCACGTCTCCTCTGATGACGAAGGTGCATAGTGGGATGGCAAAAGGGTTTGGGGGTTTGGGCATGGGCATGGGCAGGTTCAAAGTGTATCACTTTCTTAGCACTCGTGTGCATGGTTGTTGTGTACTAATGAAGATCATGCTTGTTCCTCCATGAGTACATTCTGATTGTTTCATTGTGCCCGAGTGCCATGCCACCCAGTCCAGAATTGTAAGGATGCAAAAATGTATGACATGCCAATGTTGCAATTGTACTAGAAGAAAACATCAATACTTATAACATTGGTCACTTCCTTGACAGTAGGGCCCAAATGCCGAGCCTCTTCTTCTGAGACCCCTCTGTCTTCTTTGCATCCTTAAGCCCCTTTCATTTCCCAACAGCGTAACCCTTGTTATACGCCTGCTTGTAGAAGTATGCACGCCGAGCTGCTTGGCATTGGGAGCAACCATACTTGATGTAGTACTCCACTACACACAAGGCGTGAGCGGCGCAAGATTGTCGCAGGCTCGTGCAAATGAGATGAGCACGGGCATCTTGTCAGTAGGCAAGTGGCAGCAAGAGTGTCACGCACAAGCTAGGAGATGGGCGGCGACAAAGAAGCCACGAGCCTGACAGAGGTAGGCGACGCTAGAACGCCGCGTGGTTGCCGAGGAGTCCTCGGCGTCGCACAGCTCCAAGACCGATGAGTTGTAGGGGCTGACCCTTATTGCTCTGATACCAGAAGTTACCCGGCAGCTTCCTAGGTGGACTGTGTGAGACGGGACGAGTGAGCATGTGAGATCCCTAGGCACGCCATGGATACGGTAAAAGATTGCTTTCGGACTCAACATTCACCAAGAAGGTTAGAGTGGGGGAGAACGAGCGAGCTTAGCACCGGCGAGCACGCACACACACCGAACATCACGCTCAGGTGGGTAAATGTCACCAACTGGGGGTCGGACCCGATCACTCGGATGAAACTGAGGGTGGCTACTCACCAGTGCATGGGCAAAACATGCATGGTAGCCTCCTAAGGATCAGCACCCGGGAAATATGCAACTCCCCCAAAAGACTCCAAGGCAAGGAAGCATGATGTAGGGCACTGCAGTGAGAACATACGAGCCCTAGCATCTACCGCGTCACAAAAGTCATAGAAAGTCATGCGATGGCCATGTATGTGCCAGACACTCCTGGGTTCAACAGCAGCTTCATGACACCAGAGGCTCCAGCCAAGGTAGGCCCGCATCACGTCCCACCAAGTAAGGCCATTGTCATTTAATCTATACAAGTGTGTGCAGAGTGTGGGGGACAAGAGTGCATAGAGCTGTGAGTGGCTAATAAAGGTAAACAGAGTATGCTCGAGCATTTTCGAGTGAGCGCCGACGAGTTCCTTCTTGCCGGCCGACGGGTGGACTCGACTAACGAGCTCCACCCGAAGTCACACTCCCTCTCACAATTCTGACATTTACTCCACGCACACATGACTGTTTGTCCTCTCGTTCATCACTATCCGTCCATAGTGTCGAGCAACACAAAGGCATGCAAGAAGGGGTGTCGTGTGTGACTATTTTATCTACTGGTGGGATTCAAGCATGAGCCAGCAGCAACACTTGTCTACTAGCAATTGGGTACCCACCCATCTAGACTTCCGCAATGCTACGCATCAGATCAATCCACTGCCTCCGCTGCATGCCGCCGCGTTCTTGCCTTCACGTTGCATTGCATTACACCATACATGGGCGACTAGCACAATGATGTAAAATAACGCGACGCAACGCTATGCCCACTCGCATTGCATCATTGTGGTGAAAGGGTCTGCTTGATGCTTTGAGCATCACGAGAGAAATGGCCGTCTTCCACCTGACTATCATAGAGGGGAGGGGGGAGGCAGCGCCGACATTTCCATCAATCACACCAACTTGACTTTCTGCCGACACAAAGTACTTCTGGGTGTTGCTGCCAACAACAGCAACACCCAGCACGTCTCGTCCAAATCACACACGAGCGACGCGACAGACATTCCGGGGCAAGATGACCTCGACAGTGTTTGACGACATCGACTCAAAGGTCCCATGCATGCAGCCCCATGTCAACCTAGCCTCCTAGAGGTCAAACTCTAACCCCCCCCAACCCCACCCCTCCCACCCCCCACGCATTAACCAATCTATTTCTTCGATGCTGAGTGTACACCCTTCCCTTCTACTCTCCAACTGCCCAACTTAGAGTGCCGATCAAAGTTGAGCATTGGAGTCGACTCACGCGCTCTGCCACACTGCCACTCCATGGTGCTGCTGCCCCTGTTCTCTTTTGCCCTCTTGTCCTCTCACGGCCCTCCTCCTCCTTACCACATCACCCAACCGCACCGTCAATCGATCACCCCCTCACACTCTCGCCCCCTCGGATCCTCCAGCTCTCGTCCTCTCACACTCGTATTTGTACTCGTGCACTCATGTTTTGTCCGTCTGTAGCTCCACCTTCCTCTCGCCCTATCGCCCTGCCTCCCACCTCTCTTTCCACCCTCTTGCCCTCTCAACTTGTCTCCTAGTCACATTCTAGCTCTCCCTCCCAGGGAGGGCTCAACCAGTTTTCTACGCCATCACCAGGTCAATCTGCTGCCCCACCATCCTGTCAGCCAGTCGTCCTGCCGCCCTGTCACCCTGTTGCTAGGTCACCGCATGGCCCTGCCACTATCGTCTAGTCGCTAAGTTTCCCTGCCGCCCCACTTTCCACTTTCCTGTTGCTCCGCGGCTCCGCCGCTCTGAAATGCTCTGCCGCTCTGTCGCTCTGCCGCTCTGTCGCTCCGTCAGCCCGTCGCTCCGTCACTCCGTCGCTCTGTCACTATGTCACCTTACTGCCCTGTTGCCACACTGCCAATGCCGCTCCATCACCTGGTGGCAAGGTTGCCCTGCTAATCCGCCACCCTGTCGCTAGGTTTCCGTTTCCTTTGCGGCTCTATTCCTCCGTCGCCCTCGACCCTCTTACTGCCTGACAGGATTCCCAATCTCCCTCTCTCGCTCTCACTTGCATCCGTTCACTCCCTCTTTCCCTTCGCCCCCCACACCCTCATCCTCTCGCCCTCTCACCTTACTCCCCTCTCACCCATTCACCTCGTTGTCGTCTCGTCTCTTCCTCCAACACACCCGCCCTCTCTCCCTGCCGACCCTGCCTTCCTGTGCCCCTGACGCCAAGCCCCTCTCCCGCTCTCTCGCCCTAGATCGTTCCCACTCTCACCCTCTCTCTCACTCCATTTCTCGCACTTTCGCCCTAACATCCCCAGGCTCTCTCTTCCCATTGTCCACTCGCACAATCACCCTCTTTCCTTATCTTTCCCTCCCATCCTCTTCCCCTCTTTACCCCTCGGCCTCTCTCGTCCTCCCTCCACCTCTCCGTTTCCCTCTTTCCTCCTCTCGCCAAGTCATCATGCTTCCTTGTCCCCCCTGACTTCCTGTCACCCAACGGTCCTCAACCAAGTCTCTCTCAAACACTCTCTCACACTCGCAGCCCGGCAGTGTTTGGTTGTGACTCCCACTTCATGCCTCCGACGACAAGTCAGCTCAGTCGGTAACGACGGTCTGAGTCGGCCGTCGTCGAATCAACTCATACAGGGGTTAGGGTCTGTACCCCTCACCAGTACGACACAATGGTGAGCCTTTGTGTCCCGTTCTCGTAAAGAATGGGGTGAGCGGCACGACGGACATTCCGAGGCAAGGCGACCTCGCGAGCGTTTTGACGACTGCGACTACAGCAAGTCCCGTGCATGCAACCCCGTGTCAAGACAGCCTTATCGCGGACAAACTCTAGCGACCCCCTCCCCCCCCATTGTCCAAACCAACTTTCTCATGCCGAGTGTGCACCTGCCCGCTCTACTCTCCAAGTGCCTAATTGCCCAGCTCGGTTGGCCGATTGGAGTTAAAGATAGTAATCCACTCATGCGCTCTACCACCCTGCCAGTTGCTCGCCCTGTCCCTCTCCCGCCCTCTCACATCCTCGTGCCCTGATCCTCTCACACTCATAATCTTCCTCCTGCACTCACAATTCGTCGCTCTGAAACCCCTCCATCCTTTCACCCCATTGCCCTCCCTCCCCCCTCCCTTTCACCCTATTGCCCTCTCAACTTGTTTCCCAGTCACAGTCTCTCTCTCCCTCTCACACCGTTTCCTACACCATCACCAGGTCACCCTGCTGCCCCACCACCCTTTCAGACAATCTTCCTGCCGCCCTGTTACACTGTTGCTAGGTCACCTTATCGCCCTGCCTCTATCATTTTGTCGCTAAGTTGCCCTGCCGCCCCATTTTTGTATCGCTCTGTCAACCTGTCGCCTTATTGCCCAGCAGCCACTTTTCCCCTGGCACCCCATCACCTGGTCGAAAGGCCCCCCCGTCACTCTATGACTATGTCACTAGGTTTCCCTGTCTACTGCCCTGCCTCCTTGGTGCCCTGACGTGCACCCCGCTCTCTTGAAGAATGGCACGAGCAACGCGACAGACATTCCGGTGCAAGACGACCCCACCGTAAGGGTGCACACCGGTACAGAACCGCGGTTCTCAGGTTGGAACCGGAACCGCGGTTCTGCCTGGAACCGCGGTTCTTCACGGTTCCACACATGAAGACACGCACATGCACACTTCCTCTAGAAAAATTCCAGGGACAGCAAGTTTACATTTGACAAT
>SZWC01004216.1:117233-129603 GCA_023375785.1 Penium margaritaceum
GTCGCTAGTCACCCTGTCGCTAGTCACCCTGTCGCTAGTCACCCTGTCGCTAGGTCACCCTGTCGCTAGTCACCCTGTCACTAGGTCACCCTGTCATCCTGTTGCTGCGTCACGCTACCGTCCTGTCTCTCTGTCTTACTGCCTCCATAGCTAGTCACCCTGTCGCTACGTTACCCTGTCGTCCTGTTGCAATGTCACGCTGCCCTCCTGTCTCTCTGTCTTGCTGCCTCCATGGCTCCTCCATTTTGCACTTTTGCCGCCGTCTTTCTTGCTCTGCGGATTTGACACCCAGCACCTGCACCCCGCCGTATGGGCCACATGGGAAGAAAAGGACGGCAATGGCAAGAGGAAGGAATGTGGAGTGAGTGGTAGATAGAAGGGGAGAGGCTGGAGAGGGAAGGGGAAGAGGGGAGGGATGCCATAGGATTGCAATCCATCTCATTATCTGCAGCCATGATGACTTTTTGAAATCCTCTCCACTTCAGTGAAATATATTCATGGGCCCACATTGACTCACTTGCATGGAACGGCATGACATGGGGATGACATGGGGGAAGAAGGGGGAACTTGAGCTTATCATGAAGAAAGCAGCTGAGATTGTAAGACTTCAAGGATTGTAAGATTTTTCTTCGCCAAACTCCAAACCTGCCATTATGGAAAAAACGGTTCTGGTGAGCTGAAGTTGAGAATGCATCACCCTTCTTTCCCAATGAGGCTCTTCACCACTTCCAATGCCACTTCCAATTTCCTTTGCAAAGAACTTTTGTCATACCCATTGCTGTAGAAAACTTGTTTTTTTCTTTTTGTTTTTGTTTTTTCTTCTTCTTCTTTCTTTCTGTGTAACATCTTTGTGCGTGTCACACAAAAGCTGTGAGGCTTTTATACAGTGGAAAACTTGTTCGATTTTTTCGTTCTCCGCTTCTAGGTTTCTATCTGTCCTTTCTTATGCTTCTCTGCCTGTGATGAGGTGACATATGCAGGGAGGGAGAGGGAGAGTGGGAAGGGGGAGAGGAGAAGGGCCAACAAATTTGTAAGTTTAACAATAAATACATGAAAACCGATAACATGAATCCACTGTGACCTCCCTAAACAGCTGGAATAACAACATGACACTCCAAATAATGGGTGTTCCAACAGCATGGCAGCTGTGGGTCTACACTCAGGCTCAGGGTGCATCATCGCAGCCACAACATCCTTCAACTCCTCGGACACCTCCCTGCAGCACGGTCCCTCAAACCTCAGCGCATCCGCACAAAAAATGTCTCCCTCGTGCGCACGGGGACTCGTCCCCGACACGAGCGAGTACATGGTGGCGCCCAGCGACCATATGTCAGCTGGCAGCCCATACGGTGCGGCGGCACTCTCCTCCTCCTCCTGCTCTCCCTCGAGCCCAAGTCTGCACCTCAGCACCTCCGGAGCAATGTACGGCGTCGTGCCTGCTGCCATCGCCCTCTTGACCTCGGCGCAGTCCCCATCGTACACCGCCAATCCAAAGTCACTGAGCTTCACACAAGCCTCGTCATCGCCGATGCACGACACAAAGTGAGTGGCGCCGCGTAGGTGAGCCGGCGGGTTGCTCACGACGCGCTTCGACAGCATGAGGTTCTCCGGCTTGATGTCCATGTGGATGATGTGCCTCGATTGGATGTGGGCCAGCCCTCTCAGCACCTGTCGTGCAATCGCCACCACTTCTGACTCGGGGAAGGAGTGGAGCTCTCGTTCACAGCCAGGTTCACCCTCATTCTCGCATTGGTCTTGAACGCATGCAAAGACATGGTCGAGCACGTCTCCTCCCCAACAGTACGGCATCACGATGCACGCCTCGTCGCCCTGCCTCTCATACCCCCACACTGTCAGCACGTTGTCGCAAACCTCCGCCCACTTCATCACGTGGAACTCCGCCTCCGACCTCACCGCCGCCTCCTCGTCCAACAGTCGCACGAATTTGAACGCCATCATCGCACCAGTGTGAGGAAGGCAGCCAACGTAGACCTCACCAAAGCCCCCCTCTCCAACCTTCTCCAGCCGTCCTTCCGCTCTCAGCAAAAATGGGTCCATGATTTTCTCCGGTGTGTCGTCTTCAACAGTTCTCTCTTGCACATCAGCAAGGCTAGTGATGTCATCCATGCCATGCATGCTATCTGTGCCACCGATGATTCCCACGTCACTAAATTTGCTGTCCTCATTGCTGCATGACATAACGCTCGTTGAACGACAAATGTTTGTGCTCATAGCATGAATTTTGAGCTTGCTGCTACAGTCGCTGCTGCTGCCTCCATTGCTGCTGCTGCTGCTGCTGCTGCCGCCGCCGTTGTTGCTGCTGCTGCTGCTGCAGTCGCTTGTGCCACTGCTGCTGTCAGTGGAGAGAATGTCAGTGATTGTACTTCCACTGACTTGATCTTCACAGGCCGCAGCCTCACAATACCTTTTGCCGTCGACATCGTTCTTCACGAGCAGCGGCACCATCGCCATAGGTTCTTCTGCGACATGCTCACACACCTGCATGCGACCACACCACACCACACGAGTGGTGTCGTCGCCCGTCAGCCACGCTGCACCTCCTCTTTCCTCGTGGCTGCACCTCCTCTGTACTCGTAGTAGCTTCTGATCTTCAAGTGCGGTGTTTCACTGACAATGACGTCACATTGTCATTTGCTTGACACTGCAGTGTCAAGCTCATGACTCTCATGTGTTGCCCTTTGGTTCTGAGATGCCGTCAATTCTCGGCCGCTTCAATGTACAACCGAGTCGGAATTTTTGACTCGGAAAGAAGAGAGAGAAAAATTGACCGGCGTGACAGGAGCTGTTGCAGGCGCTTCAAAACGTCTAAAATCAACGTCACTGTGGCGAGTGGCAGACTGCACCGTGACGTCGGACGCGTGGCACTGCCAACCAGGCGACACAAACAACCGAAGCAATCTTCTTCTCACCTCAGTGTCGATGGGGGCAACTGCTGCGGCCACTTTCAGCTTCAGCGTGAAGACTCTGCGGCGTTCGCCTTGGTCTTGCTTCGTGTCCTTGTTCGTGTTGCTGCCGCGCTGCTTGTGCTCCCCGTGGAGAAACCAGCCGCCGACTGCCGCACGCACTGCACGGACTGCTGCGGCAACCTTCCCCTTGACGGCCATGGTGCGAAGGGTCTGAAGTGGCGTTGGTGGTGTGGGCTCTCAGCTGTAAGCACAGGATCTAATCCAGAGACAAGACGTTCGAGTGAAGCCTGCTATGGATGTATTCCGAGAGCCTGAAATCTGAGTGACACTACTTCTGTGGCAGCGATGGTCTTTTCTTGCTAATGGCTTCATGCTGTTCTCTGCTCCGAGCGGATGCGCAGCTGCGTTGTCCGAAGCCGTCGCTGTCGGACTTCATTTGGCTCACACTCAAACTCGAAAGTGCTGTCGTCCCGTCATGGCGGACCGCAGCAGTGCACTGGAATCTCCAAGGCAGCAGTAGCTCACACCACATCTACTGCTTTGTCTGAAAAAGCAACCGAAGTTTGCTCAACTGCCAACAATGACGACGTCCCTTGGACTGCGATTGTAATGCACTTTTTCGTTTGTGCTTTGAATCAAAAGCAATGCACAGGTTGCTTCGGCTGACTTGTCTCCGCGAACTGGTTACTTCTTTGCTGCAACAGTAGGCTGTGCTGGGTTGCGCCTTCATGGCCCTACAGGAGCAATCCAGCAGGGCAGCAATCCCGAGTGCGTATGTGATGTGTGGCAGCAGCTGACGTCCAAAGTTCTCTCGGAACCTCCGGAGAGGACGTCTGTCTGACTCGCACCGCGTGGCGTCGCAGGCAAGATTTGCAAACTACGGATTCAGAATGGCAAATATGTTCGTCAAACGCCTCTGAAATTGCCACGAGGTTGTAAAAGGGCTCGCAAACCTCGTCATTACGTAGTTTCGTCCACGTGATTATGAGATCTGACACGTGGAACAGCCCCCATGAAAATTTGCGCAGCGTAAAAGGTCGCGGATGAGAAGTGATGACGTGTTCTGGCTGTTTCATCAACGGTGCGGTCATTGAGGTCCTTCACACCGAATGAGGTTGAAGTGGTCTCTCACTGGCGCGAAGCAAGAGTTCAGCACGACTTCAAATGTGCAGTTTACGACGCGACACAAGACATGCGCACGTTTAATGGCGCACCATGTGCCGCCGGTGGATTTCATTCAAAATCGGTGTGAATCCACCTCTCGCGATGAACTTGAGCTGTCCCCCCCCCCCCTCGATTTCAGATGCATGCTCGCTGGCGAGGCACGTGGAGGCAAAAGCGAACAAATGAGCTACATGCGCACGTTGGAAATAAACATTTTCCTGATGCATTTTCAGTTGCCGACGCGAGTTGCTAGGAATTGCTACACCCTTGGGGTGTAGCAACTCCTAGCAATTANGGATTTCATTCAAAATCGGTGTGAATCCACCTCTCGCGATGAACTTGAGCTGTCCCCCCCCCCCCTCGATTTCAGATGCATGCTCGCTGGCGAGGCACGTGGAGGCAAAAGCGAACAAATGAGCTACATGCGCACGTTGGAAATAAACATTTTCCTGATGCATTTTCAGTTGCCGACGCGAGTTGCTAGGAATTGCTACACCCTTGGGGTGTAGCAACTCCTAGCAATTAGTCAGGGGCACTAAAGGACTTCCCCCCTGTTTCTGACAGTGCGAATCGAAAACATGGGTCAACGCTGTCAGGAATTCATCAGAAAACGTGAAAAAAGTGTTCACGCACGAATCAGTGTCAATTCATTGTGAAGCCTTCCGGTGTGAGGGGTAAGTCCGTAGCAATTCGTCTCATTTGTCCGATTTAATCTGCCGAGCTCCTCGGACGCGGCTCGAATTGCTACTAGCCGGTGTGAAGGAGGCCATCCTTCTGGGGCCTGTGCAAACTGGAGTGGAGTGCTGCTGTAGCAAAGGCTCAATTCTGCGCTGCCACCGGCACACGCCTCTGAGGTATGGTTAATCGAGGGCTTTTTATACACAGCACATTTAGTGTACTAGGTACCTACGATAAGGAAATTTCCATGAAGTTGTCTAGAGAGGTAGTCATGTTCAGTTCACTTGGAAAGCTATGTATATGATACTTGTGCCTTCGAAATTCAATGTAATTATTTAGCTAGGGGAAAAAATAATATGATATTCCGGTCTTGATGTATAGTAGACGTACATATGTCTTCATGTCTTCATATTGGTTACCGTTGTAAAGTGGGTGTTTACTTTCAGAACTGTTGGACACAAAATATAACCAGCTTCATAACGAGCGTACTTCCGCAATTGTTGTATTTTGTCTTCGTCGGCGGCATCTCCCCCCCCCCAGAAGCGACGAGTGTATTGGGGTTGTGTAGCTGTGTTGTGTATTGTACAACCGTTACTTGAATACACTCAGTGTACTATACACTTAGTGTATTTTTCATATGTCCGTCAGATACACACATCATATACACTCTCCTAATGCACTTTACCTGTTTTTCAGGGGGGGCAACATGGGAGCCGCAGATCTCCTCCCCCCCCAAAGGGGTAAAGTGTATTGGGAGAGTGTATATGATAAGTGTATCTGACGGACACGTGAAAAATACACAAAGTGTATTTTGAGAAGATGTCAATAGACACTCGTCGACCATCGATCCATGATGATCGACGATCGACGATGTACGCTTTGATCGTCTATACATAGATGACGATCGATGATCGACAATCATCGACTAGTCGATGACATCCATATGTGCGGAAACCATATTGCACATTGGTAACCACATAGTCGGGACCCCGTCCCCCCCCCTCCCCGGAAGCGATGAGTGTATTGGGGTTGTGTAGCTGGGTTGTGTATTGTACAGCCGTTACTTGAATACACTAAATGTACTATACACTTAGTGTATTTTTCATGTGTCCGTCAGATACACACATCATATACACTCTCCTAATACACTTTACCTGTTTTGGGGGAGGGGGGGCAATATGGGAGCCGAAGATCTCCCCCCCCCAAATGGGTAAAGTGTATTGGGGGAGTGTATATGGTAAGTGTATCTGACGGAGACGTGAAAAATACACAAAGTGTATTTTGAGAAGATTTCAATAGACACTCGTCGACCATCGATCTATGATGATCGACGATTGACGATGTACGCTTCGATCATCTGTACATAGATGACGATCGGTGATCGACGATCGTCGACTAGTCGATGACATCCATATGTGCGGAAACCATATTGCACATTGGTAACCACATAGTCGGGACCCCATCTCCCCCCCCCCAGAAGCGACGAGTGTATTGGGGTTGTGTAGCTGGGTTGTGTATTGTACAACCGTTACTTGAATACACTAAGTGTACTATACACTTAGTGTATTTTTCACATGTCCATCAGATGCACACATCATATACACTCTCCTAATACACTTTACCTATTTTGGGGGGGGGGGCAACATGGGAGCCGGAGATCTCCCCCCCCCACAGGGGTAAAGTGTATTGGGGGAGTGTATATGATAAGTGTATCTGACGGACGCGTGAAAAATACACAAAGTGTATTTTGAGAATATATCAATCGACACTCGTCGACCGTCGATCTATGATGATCGACAATTGACGATGTAGGCTTGATCGTCAATACATAGATGAAAATCGACTATCAACAACCGTCGACTAGTCGATGACATCCATATGTGTGGAAACCATATTGCACATTATTAACCACATAGTCAGGACCCCATCTCCCTCCCCCCATAAGCGACGAGTGTATTGGGGTTGTGTAGCTAGGTTGTGTATTGTACAACCGTTACTTGAATACACTAAGTGTACTATACACAGTGTGTTTTTCACATGTCCATCAGATACACACATCATATACACTCTCCAAATACACTTTACCCATTTTAGGGGGGGGCAACATGGGAGCCGGAGATCTCCCCCCCCCCCAAAGGGGTAAAGTGTATTGGGGGAGTGTATATGGTAAGTGTATCTGACGGACACGTGAAAAATACACAAAGTGTATTTTGAGAAGATGTCAATAGACACTCGTTGACCATCAATCTATGATGATCGGCGATCGACAATGTACGCTTCGATCGTCTAGACATAGATCAAAATCGACGATCAACGACCATCGACTANATTTTAGGGGGGGGCAACATGGGAGCCGGAGATCTCCCCCCCCCCCAAAGGGGTAAAGTGTATTGGGGGAGTGTATATGGTAAGTGTATCTGACGGACACGTGAAAAATACACAAAGTGTATTTTGAGAAGATGTCAATAGACACTCGTTGACCATCAATCTATGATGATCGGCGATCGACAATGTACGCTTCGATCGTCTAGACATAGATCAAAATCGACGATCAACGACCATCGACTAGTGGTCAACACATATGACGATCGATAACAGGTTTGTGAGGGATTCGATTGTGGGATACAAATCCCCCTCTGCAACAGAAGGGAACCTGTTGGGCCCCGCTACAGCGGGGCCCAGCAGGAGTTTGGGAAAGAGAAACAATTGAACCCTTAACTCCGGCAGTAAAACGATGTCGATTGTGTCTCTGACTAGTTCCGAGGCCAGGAATAGGCGTTTGCATTCTTCACAGAAGTAGCATCTTTAAGGTCTAAGGAAAAATGTAAGTCTGTTTAAGGGAACTGTAAATGGAGTCGTGGAAAAAGAAAGCATGGTTTTTGTTGGGTTTTTATACTTCTATTACCATCCTTCCAAGAACTTTCGCATGTTGAGGCATACAAGTACATGCTAATACGTATGAACACATGTAGTAAATTGAATTGTAACGTATCTTCCACGAAGGTACCATGAAATTTCCAAAGGCTTACATTTGACATGTACACTATATGAAGAGTGTGTTTTTTCTGAGGTGATTAACCATAAATGACGCCTCTCGGAAAGTCCAAGGCTTGCCGCCAGGTCCAAAGCCGCCTTGAGACTTCAAAAGAAGGAATTACATTTACTCATGGATTCCCCGTGCTCTTCGTGATAGCAAGCACAACAGATGTTTGGAGACAGGAAAACTGCTGAAGAATACCCAGGAAAATCAAAAGGATAGCTTAACCAGAGAAGCCCTACGTTCGGTCCACGTGCAGCGCCGAACCCTATCCGGGGTTCGCGTAGCGCCAAACTCAACCATGGGATCATCGCGCTTTTGCGCCAACGGGTACGCGAACCCAGCGTAGGGTTTTGTCTCTCAAACCCTTTCTACCAGCGCGCCAACGCGACAGTTAGTACCTCACGGCAATCCTGCTAAGGTCACAAGCACCATCGTCGCCCGCCAAAATGTCTGACGTTCCGATCGCGAAGTCAGCCAGCCGGCGGGTGTTCGAAGTGTGAAATCACCCAAAGAACGTACAAATCAGGGAGGAAGAGCAAAAAAACCACCAATAGTCACAAGTCTTTACAAAACTCCCTCATGAAGAACAGAAAATGTGAGAAAAATGAAGGATACACAAATGTGACCATTCAAAGACAATGTTTTAATCCTCATAATGACATTATCGATGGAACAAACTTTTATTTTTAAAATGAAAAACTTTCTTTAAAAAAAACCAAAGACTTAACAAAAAATGCTACGTGTATATATGCCAAATGGATCATAATATCATCAAAGCGTATGTAATAAAATGCAAACAATTACAAAAGGCCTAAAAATCCTGATTTTAGCGAGAATAATGTCGAATGATACATAATTGTAGCCTTTTTACAAGACATACATGAATTCATACACATCATTTCAGGATAAAAGACATATTTCCTACTTATTTATAGTATTATGTGGATAAAACTATGCAAATGCAAAGAATTCATATAAAAAACATAAAAATGAAATTAGACGTTTTCACCAAGAAATAATTGAGTATACATGTTTTGAGAATAGATTTAGATATTGATATAAAAATTGATATAGACCTAGGTATAATAATTTTTTAGACGCAGATATGGATATAGGTATATATACAAACATCATTATAAACATAGAGATCAATATAAATGTAGATATATATATAGTTGTAGGTATAGATATAGATATAGATATAATATATAGGTTCCAATAAAGAGATAGATTTAGATATAGATAAAGATATAGAAAAGTGAAAACTTAGATATCAATATAGATATGGATATACATATGAATATGTTTATTGATGTAAGAATAGATATAGATATGCATTTAGATATAGATATTGATCTAGAGATGAAATTTGATATAAAGAGAGATTTATACATACATTTATGATCTAGTATAGACATAGATTTAGGTATACGTATAGATATGGATATTCATCCATATAAATGTGAATAATGACTTCACATAAAATTCAATAATTATATGGTTATAGATATAAATTTAAAACATAAATAGAAATGCTTAAATTAACATAATCATACATAGAAGTATTGAGATTTTTCCATCATAATGACTTCACATAAACTAAAACATTACTTGTCTTATTTTCTTATAATTTTCATGGTTCTTCATAAAGTATTCAGTTTTCATCAAAAATCTTGCTCTGCATATGTGTATGAGAAAAAAAGTATGTTCATCCATTATCACACATATGGTTGTACTTTTATTTTGTTCCTTTTGTTTCTCTTTTGATTGGGTTTGAATGATACCTGAAATATATTATTTTTTTCATACAGAATTCGTATGCAAAGTATTCAAGAAACATTTTTGAATGGTCATATTTCCTCATTTGGTATTTTTTCTTACATCTTATGTTGTTGATGGGGGTGTTTGTAAAGACTTGTGAATTGGTGGTTTTTTGCTCGTCCTCTCTGATTTGTAGGTTCTTCAGGTGATTTCACACACAGAATACCCGCCGGCTGGCTGGCTTTGCGATCGGAACGTCACAGACATTTTGGCGGATGACGATGGTGCTTGTGACCTTAGCAGGATCGCAATGAGGTATTAACTTTCGCGTTGGCACGCTGGTAGAAAGGGTTTGAGAGACAAAACCCTACGCTGGGTTCACGTACCCGTTGGCGCGAAAGCGCGATGAGCCCATGGTTGGATTTGGCGCTACGGGACCCCGGAGAGGGTTCGGCACTGCACATGAACCCAACGTAGGGCTTATCTCTAGCTTAACAAACATTTTGGGCAGGCAGCCATCGCTTCCCGCAAGAGAGAGAATCCGCTATGACGGCATTCAGTTGTGCGTTCGAAAACGGACGTAATACCAGTTTTGTTTTTGGCCACAGGTCAAAACCACTAAGAGCGGAGGGGCAAAGACAGCTCGAGGAAAAAACCCGACACCCCAGGAATACAATCTGGGGGGAAATAACAAAAAGTTCATCCGGGCCCCTGGTCTGAATAGGGACCAGAGAAGGAAAGGGGCTCGAAGGAGAGATATACATATCTCAAAAGCAAACAAGCCCTGTAATTCCGAGTTCAAACATGAATTGAACCGCATTCCGAGAGAGATGCCACCATCATAAATGAATTACAGGTATCTCCATAGGATCGTGGGATGAAACTTAATCCTTAAATTTTCAAAGGTTTTCTCTCGATGCTTGTGTCGTTTTATAGAATAACTTCAGTAATACAAGACTGTATATATAATTTGAAGGGACGGACAGAATAGATACCCACCATGTCCAAAATTAAAGTTGGCGTGCCTGCACCTTCAAAAATTGTACCGGCATGCCCAGTATGGACCAAATTAAAGCGGCTATATCCACAGGTCGAAAAAAAGGAACGACATATCCACATAAAAAGGTATCTTGTCACTACATGACATGTAGTGTCGGAATGCTGACATCATCAAGCTCCTCGAACAATCACAAATCCCTCTTTCGAGGTGTTTCTGATTATTCGAGGGAGGGGTTTGCGTGGGGTTTGCGTGGGGGGTCCGAGACACCCTTGCAAAGCGCGGGCATCTGCTGGGCCCCTCTACCGCGGGGCGCAGCAGATGCCCGCGCAAAAAAATAAGACCCTAAACCCCGAAAGTAATTCAGGGCTGGGTTTGAAAGTATTTAGTATTCAAACCAGGCTGGTTTGTGTGCCGCGGGAAAAAATATCGAATATTGAAATGGGCGTTTTCGCTCGATCGCGATGGGGCGATGACCCTTCTGTTTTTTTTTTCCGATGCGCAAACCCTCTATTACGATGTAGGGTTTAATGTTTTGCGCAGGAGGAGTCCGTGCAAAACATAGAAAACCCTAAATCGTAACAGGGGGTTTGCGCGTCGAAAAAAAAAAGGGTCATCGCTCCATCACAACCTCGCGAGGGAGTGACGGTCGCGATCGAGCGACGGTCTCATGACCCTCGTCGCCATGCTCGATCAGCACAGAATGTGGCTGGTCGAGCACGGTGCGGGTATCCGAGCTATTTCGCCCAAGTCGAAGATGTGTAGACTTTTAGCCATCCCAATGTTACAGCGGCTTTTTGCCCACTGCCTTGCGTAGTGCACTTTGATAATTTTTTAGGACATGTTGTGTTATGTCTATGAATCATGTAAGACATGCCCTCGATGCTCCAAATTGTTTAGACCTATGGCATGTAATCAGTGGTCAGGATCCCAAAAGTTGGTGCTCTAAACCAATATCTTGAAAGACCCTTCAATGCTTTTTTGGGATGCCTTGGCCATACACGTTGTGTTGTATGCATCAGAGTGTTGTGTGTTTTTCCTCAATAGCTGTATTTTGCTGGCTGTTTAGGACTCAACATTTTATGACATGTTCCAATGTCTTGAGGAGACCCCGTGTTGCATCCAAATCATTCCACAATCTTAAAGTTATTCTTAATGTTCAAAAGTTGACAGTATATGATCTACACATTGCTTGTATTCTCTCACTTAATGAGACTTGGGAAAAATAGGCCTCCAATTTCCACCTGGGCATTTCTAGAAGCCATCAGCAAGTGCAACACAAACAATTCTTCTTTAGGACAGAGGTCTTAGTTGTCAGTCATGGCACCAGTTCCTCATCATAGGATGCAATGGTTCAGCACTTGTTGATGAAAACCGACCTTCAGAAGAAGCAAGCAGAGATCTTGAAATAGCAGTGCAGGCAGAGTGCCGTAAAGGAGGAGACGAGGTAGCTATTTTGATGTGCCTCAGTGTGTCCAAACAGACAACGCAAACGGTCGGGGTCGTTATACCATGGACAGTTCAACAATCCACCTTACGCGTCAGGACCACGAAACACCGTGTTTTTAACAGGAGCACAAACATTATGCAAATCCGGTCGAAAAAGTGGAGGAACCACCTGTGGATACACAAACGAAAAAGGTATTTGTTCTCGAGGAGCAGCTGAGCCAGATTTGCCTAGCTATACTCACAGTCACTCCATTACGTCAGCACACTCTTAGATAAACAATGAGGTTCTCTTCGCAGGTGATCTTCTCCCCTTTGGTACACATGCTCTGGTCCCTAAGTTTGCCCCCCCCCCCC
>SZWC01004216.1:129665-165250 GCA_023375785.1 Penium margaritaceum
CCCCCCCCCCCCTACGGAGCAATGAACAAAAGGCTTCGAGGCATCTCCGACTCACTACACAAAGGAGGTCGGCTTTGACTTCAGGGAGGTGCTGTTCCAGGTGTGGGCCGGCATAGAGGGAGTCTCGTTGTACTTACCCAATTCAAAACCACACCTTCGATCCCCGTTGGGATTAAGTAGTAGCTCAAGTGTTATAGGGCCTTCTATACACAGCTTCATGGGAGTTGGTCATGGAATCACGGCCCTTCTTGGGTACGACGCGGACCAGGACAGGGACAGACCTTTTCCGATGCTTTGAGCTAGCCTTGACTCTCCTTCCTACGGAGACCGAAGCGACAAGGTCGCATCCCCTTATTGAGTTTAACACTCTTCAAGAGAGTGTATGAGTCTACATGTGACAACTGGTGACTTTGCCATGTCGCGCCTAGGGACTGGTGGCGGATTGCAGCATATTGGCAATGCTATTCTAACATGGCCTGACCAAGGTGTGTGGTTCACAGCTTGTATTGGCAGAAATCTTAGACGAAGCGTGCGCTTCAGGTGCCACACGCTATGTGAGTTCCGTAACAAATCAGCAATATCCAAGTTACGAGGAGGTGGGGACTAATTGTATTTTGTTATTTGGACAAGGACCAGGTCAGCAAAGGTATAGTGCTAGTCACAAGCTTCACGTCGTACCAAACCGCTTACCATTTGGACCACCGTAGTGCCCCCTACGCGATTCTGAGTGCATCAATGTGTCTCTGTTGTTGTCACGGCACCAGCATGAGTGACGGGAGCACGGAACACCCTGGACCTCAATGTAGCAACAAGCCGCCATTCTGAAGCGCACATGAACTCAAATGAACCATGGTATATTGCTGGCAGCATCCGCCAAGGGGCGTCTCGACTATGGTGTGCGTGGTGAAATTCAAAATGGTCACCGACGAATCATTTTTCCGGCTGGTACACAAGGCTGTAGTCCAAATCAAGACGGCTAACATCTCCTACCAACTTTGACGGGCCATAATTTCTTCAATTTCCAACCAATTACTGCGATTCAACTTGCAGCTAGTCCAGCACATCCTCTAGTTTAACAAACATGCATCCATGCATTCTACAAGGATCTGGATTCATTGATCTGAAAACGGTAACTGCAAGAGAAATCACAGTGAAACATATGAAAAGAAGTTGCTGCTGCTATTGCGGTTGCTGCTGTTGCTCAAATTCCATGGCTGTCAAAGAGGCTGCTCCTTCCAATGGGGATGCTTCTTCTACTGCTGCTGCTACAATTTTGTAACTGCAGATGGGGTTGCTACTGCGGTGCCGCTGTAGCAGCAGTTGTTGATGCTCCTGTTGTTGTTGTTATTGCTGCTAATACTATAATGTCATGGCTGCCAATGAGGTTGCTGCTGTGATGCAGCAGCTCTTGTTGCTGCTCATCTACCTTGCACCTGGAGTTCCATGGAGAGGGGCATACATTTCCATCATCCACACTCATAGTGACCAAAAAGACGACCGGTGGTGGCTGTGAGTCACACTTCCTGTGCTGGCTGTTGTGCGGCTTCGAGCATCACCACAGCCCTTGCTGCAAAGGTTAGGAATTTGCAGCCTGCTACGAAGTAGCGTCAAAGGACAAAGCTACAAAGTGTGAGTATGACTAGTTGCAAGGTGCAGAACTGCAAAGCTGTGAAGTGTTATGATGGGTCCGAGATTAAGATGACACTGACTGCTAATGATGTGCACCTGCTGTTGCAGTAAAAGAGCTGTGAATATGATGGCGGTGGCGGTCAAGACATTCCCCAAATTATAGGAAACTCCACAAAAGCGTTGTCCTATCTTGTGCGCCTGGGTTTCCCTTCCTCAGCTCAAACACCAGTGGATAGTAGCAAGGGATGCGAGGGAAGAGCTAGAATGTAAGAGATGAATGTTGCACAAACATGCAAGGATTCATGGATGCATAGAAAATGTAAATCATGCACGCATGACAAATGAGGCACGGTCAATCAAAGCCAATAATCCTCTCCTCCATCCTCCCGGGCCGAATGAGCGGCAAGCTCTCTTGGGACTGTGGGGTGTTTCGAGCTGGATCTCTTGCTTGGAGACATGACGTGCGAGCTGTCGGAAAAACACTGGCGACATTCAGTTGTGGGACCAGCTCCCAAAAATACCCCACAAAGCACCATTACCGTGCCCTTTAACAGACGAGTATAAGAACCAACACCGTTCTGTGTAATTAGCCTGTAATGTCTGTTTGCTTGGTCCATCAACCGGGGATGAAAACAAGTTTGCTTGCCACTTTCTCATCCATCTACAATAACCTCATCACTCCTCTCTCTCCAGCAGTGAGCACACCGACGCCTCCGAGTGACGTGCCAATTGACCTGTCAGTCACCTACACGGGTGACGTGCAACTGACGCAAGCCCAGAGGTCACAATGTATCTACAATATTGCTGTCTACAGCAATGTTCCAATATTATTCTCCAACGCAATAGGGCATTTCGGTCAGTTGTCTCGCCTGTCAATTGTTCATCTCAAAGCCTTGATTGAGTTCTCTTCAAGTGTTGTGATGAGCCCCAGAGTGTTCAACGCAGTTCTTGGCGATACTGGAGTGTTTAGAGAATGTATCTTAAACACTTGCCATAAATCACAAGGTGACCTACAGTTTTGTTTGATTGTTTTGGCACAATCCCTCGCACGAGTTGCACCCGACTACATGAGCCAAGTACCAAGATTCCAGTTACACCACATAGCTTTTATCAACTTTACATGTATGTGCTGAATGCTTTAATTTGTTGGGTGTTCCAATTGTTCAACAAGCGTAGCCTCAACCTTTACCCATGGACCAAAAACACTTCCCTTTCGTTCAACATGTACTCAATGCTAGGTATGCAGTATTTACTTGAGGTACCACCGTGTGGTTTTCTTTGCAAGGTCCCCCACTCACTTCATTGCATGAGGGAATTGTCAAATTCATTGGTCACTCACATCTTTCTGCCCTCTTGCCTCACTCCCCATGGCACACACATGTACAGATTAAAGGACAATGGCCTCACCTGGGGAGACATCAGACGAGCGCGCCATGGCTGGAGGCCTCGGTGCCATGAAGTAGCTGATCTACCCAGGAGTGCCCTCTGGCACATGAATGGCCATTGCTTGACTCTTATTGATGCGGTAGATGCTAGGGTTTGTACATTCTCACTGTCGTTCCCTTGCATCATGCTTGGTTGCCTTTGAGTGTCTTGGGGGAGCTGTATATTATCCGGTTGCTAATCCTTAGGGAGCCATCATGTCGGTGGTTGACCGTGCATTGGTGAGAAGCTGCCCTCGGTTGAATACCGAGTGGTCAGGCTCGATCCCCGGGTGGCTGTGCGTGCTCGCCCGAGCAAGCTGCTCGGTGTGGGGGCGTGCTCACCGGTCGCTTAGACGCTCGCTCCCCTCAGTATTCTTTGTCTTGGTGTGACACAAGTTTCTAAGATAAAGCTACCGCATCCATGGCGTCGCCTGTACTTCCTTGTGCTCATCACTCAATGACGTGTGGTCTCTCTAGGAAACTACTGGGTATTTACTGGTATCACAGCAGTGGGGTCCGCCCCTACTCCTCCTCCGTCCCGGACCCGTGATCTACCCGTCGAACGGTTTCCTTGCCACGGCGGGACCGTGGCATTCTCGCCATCCACGACACTCTGTCAACCCGGCATCACCACCTCCAGCCACGTCTTTGGCAAACCAGCACTGACGCCGATCGCAGCTGTCGATCCCATCCCCAAACATTTGCACCGAACGCCACTCTTAGCGCATCTGCACTGCTGCTGCCACTCTCCGGCATCTGCAGTGCACCTCATTGTGCTCCCTGGAGCTGCTACGCCTTTTTCTTTCCACGGCGGTCAACTCCGTTACACCACCTCTCTTCGTGCATGCACACCACCTCTTTGCACCGTAGCTCTATGCCGCTCCGCTCTCATTGCTCCACTGCAGACCGTCTCCGTCATGCGTGGACTTCTCATCTTGGCTCAACAACTCTCTACTCCTCTGCCACCTCATGGCGGTCTGCTCCCCTTTAGGCCGTCACCGTCGCATGTGTGCTTCACCTTTCTACTGCAGTCCTACGGCAGCACCACTTCCCGGTTGCATCTGCAGCCGTAATGGCTGTCACGCTGGAACCACAGCCACTTGACAGACTGCCGGATGACGAGTTGGATTCCCCGCGCACTGCTGCCTGTTACGCTGATAGTGGATGGGAGGACACGCGCAACCTTTGACGAGCCCCTGCCCACTGACGGCGACGTCCCATTGTGGTTTTGTATGCTCGACAACTCATATTGGCGGGAGGACGTGGCCGTAGCAGCATAGCGTGAGGCTGTAAAAAAACGTGAGGGGATTACCGGTCGGTGTACACAGCAGACAACGTGCCGCCATCACCACCTCGCCCGTCAAGCATGCACCCACCTAGGGAGTCTCAGCCGTCCAACCTCGCCTCCACTGCCGACACTGCTCCCTCTCCCACAGCAGCAGACTCGGCTGGGCCGTCCACTACGCATGAGGTACCTAGGGTGATCCACATCTTACTACTTCACACAGACTCCATCGGCTTGGTTGGTGACATTCTCGACGCATTCGCTGGTGCTGCTGCAACCTTCGTAGCCACAGCCCGTGCCTGCAGCGCGCCAATGCAAACTACATTGGGTTGCACAGCCGAGGCCTACGCGCACGCTGCGGCATCCCTCACGTTACTCGCGGTGGCCACCACCAACATTGCCACACAGATGATAGCAACATCTGCTTTAGTGGCCACCGCCGCATCCTTACAAGTTGACGTGACGGCCAGCGCCGTCGGCTCCATTTGTGCATTTACTTCATCTGTTGTCCTGACCCCCACTAGTACCCCTCCGGAGCTCATACCACACGTCACCACGGGCATCCTAGTCGCATCAGCATCAGGCACAGTCGCAGGCGCCACGGTCACAGGGCTTCTATGCCTCACAATGTCAGTCACCAAGTGGGTGGCCGTCCTCTCCTCCTCTCTTCACACTGCTTCCGTGCCACTAGTCTGGTGAGCACTCCTCACTTGCTATTCCTCCTCTCTTCTCTCCACTAACATCTCCTGTCCCGTCTCATCATGCCAGGACCAAAAGAAACCATAGAGGCCTTGTAGGACGCCCTTAGCGAGGCCCAGGCAGCTCGACATAAGGTTGAGGATGAACTACAACAAGGACGCGAAGCTCAGCACGATCTGGCCAACACAGTAGCTGCATTATTCATAGAGTGCTTGCGTGCTGTCCCAGGTCTCGCTATCGCTCTTGCCGCTGAGGAGGCTGCATCTACTGACACATCTGTTCCTCCCAGTGGTGGTGTTCCCATCTCCTCTTCCCCGGCTCTCTCCGCAGCTGCTCTTGCTCGAGCTCTTCTACCTGCCAGGCAGAAGGACTTTGAGACACCACCACCTCAGTTCACCTCTAAGCAGAACTTCACCTCCTGGGAGACACGCTTCAGCGCATGGGCCCATAACGAGCTGCTGTGGGAGTACTACTCTCCCGCCAAGCCACCATTTGTTCCTCAGCCTACTAAGGCGGCCCGGGCTGTATGGACCCTCACCAATGTCGGGCCTGAAGGCCTCCTTGACGACATCGGTACATACAATGCCGACCCCACACGTGGCACACCCGTTGATCCTGTCGATACCTACGCCCTCATTCACCGCCGCAAAACTTTGACTGGACATGCTGCCCAGAGTGCTCTGATTGTATAGTTAAACACGTTGCATATGCGGGTGGATGGGAATGCGGCCGAGCATTGCGCACGTAGCCTACCCCTCATGCGTGACCTGGAAAAGACAACTCTCGGCCCTCTCTCCGCCTGCCTATCAATTGTTGGTCTTATCCCTGAGCTCTCTGATCTTTACCTGCATGTCTCTCATGCAGAGTTTGAGCGTCTTGCTGCTTCTCCGGTCCCTAGAAACTCGCCGCCAGGGGTCGGACCTCTCTATGAGTTCACTGCTTCTTGCCTCACCGATTGGTGGTGTAACTCACAGGACAAAAGCATGCATCGCACAACCCTCGTTGCTGTCACCACCTCCTCATCCTCCTCGCCTGCGGCCGCCTCCTCTTCTCCATCTCCTCCTTCTCCCACTGCAGCTCATCCCACTCAAGCTGCCTCCCGGGGCAACGGCGGCAATTCCGGCCGTGAGGATGGTAGCAAAGGTCGACGTCACCTCCTAGAACTGCTGCGCCAATGGCCACTCTGCACCCAAGTGTCCAGCTCCTCGTAATGACGTTCGTCTAGCGTCCTCCATGCGCGTCCACTAGGCGCACATAGGTGTCACGTCCTCCTCTATCGCAGTAGCAGTGACTGTTGCCTCTTCCTCGCCCTCTTCCTCAGCCAATGCGCTCACCACCACTCTGCTCCTCTCCAGCCTTTATCACAGCCGTCCAGCCCATGGGGCTGGATCCCACCTCCGTCCGGACATCCCTGCTATGGTCCTCCTTCTTATCACTACTCCGTTCCTCCATGGGCCCGTGATGATGGTCACTTCTCCGACCTCTCCTCCAATCGCTCCTCCGACCGTTCCTCTGATGGTCGTGACAAGGAGTGCACTCTTGAGCGCAGCCTGTCGGAGCTCCTCCACCTTTGCTCTCAGGGAGGTGAGAGTGTGAGTGGCCCGTCTCGTGTGTCTGTCTGTGAGTCTGATGCTGCCCTTCGTGGTGATGCGTCCAGTGGTGTCCAGGGGGCTTTGCCTGTTGACCTTGCATGGATTGAAGAGTGGCAGTCTCGCACGTTTCCCACTCATTTTGGTGGTAATTCTTCCCTCTCCTCTTGTGGCATTGTTACTATCTGTCTCGTTCTTCCCTCCACTCGTGCGTCCCCTGGCCTCTGGATCATTGATTCCGGGACCACACATCATATGACCTCCAATCATTCGTCCTTTGTGTCTCTCGGGCCTGTTGGCTCTGTTCACTCTGTGGGCATTGGCTCCGGCCAGCTTCTCCCTATCCAAGGTGTTGGTGTCGTTCGTTTTGCCGGCCCCGGTTGCACTGTGTGCCTCCCTGATATGTTGTACGTACCTAACCTTGAGGAAAACCTGCTCTTTGTGACCACCCTTGACAACTAGGGCATGGACTTCTCGTCCAGTCGCGGACTTGCCTCCATTGCTCTACGCTCGTTCGGCCAAATTGAACTTTGTGGAGTGCGCTGTGATCGTCAGTTCCTTGTCCCCCTCACATTGCCTTAGTCTTCCACTACCTCTGCTCTTGTCCACGTCGCGTCCTCCTTGTCTCCTGCCCATGCAGATCTTCTGCATCGTCGTCTCTGTCAAATTCACACTGCCGCCATTTAACTTCTTCTCCGCCTCCGGCCTGCTCCTGGCCTTGATGCTGCCACATTTGCACCTCCGTGCTCTTCCACCAACCTTGACTGTGCTAGTAGGAAGATGCACTGCTCCCCGTTCACCACTGCTGAGTCCAGCACCTCGCATCCTCTTGATCTTGTACATGCTGATGTCATGTGTCCTCTACCCCAGGACTTACTTGGTGGCCTTGGTCGCTATGTGTTGTGCCTGACTGACGACTTCTCTCGCTACCGGTGGGTGTTTGCTCTTCATCACAAAAGTGACGTCATTGTAGTGCTTGAATTCTGGCTTTTTCAGGCTGAACGTGCCTGTCGCAGTGACCATGGGGGTGAGTTTTTTGGTCCCACCTCTCGCTTCCTTGAGTCTCGTGGTGTTGACCTTGAGTCCTCTGCCCCCTGCATTCCACAGCAGAATGACGTGTCTGAGTGTTAGAATCGCAGCCTTATTGATGGTGTGCACTCTCTTCTCTTCGCCTCTGGTCAGTCCCTTACTTGTCTTTGAGGGCATGTCCTACATGACGTGGGTGTGGAATCGGGGTTGTCAAGATCCCCTCCCTTAAACTGTCACGCCCTTTGAGCGATGGACGGGCCGACGTGCTGATCTGCACCTTGCTTGTGTGTGGGGTTGTCTCGCCTCCGTGAGGCTTCCCGCTGAACAACGGGACGGTAAGTTGTCTCCCCGTGGTCGTTTGTCCATCTTCCTCGATGTCCCCCGTTCTCCAAGGCTTCGCGTTTCTAGGATCCCTCTCGCTGACATGTCATTGTCTCCCATGTGACGCTCTTCGTTGAACACTTATTTGAGCGGGACGTTCCTCGCTTTGCTGGGTCCCTCTCTCCGCCTTCTTGGGATGGGGGTTGCACTCTTTCCTCTCGGTCTTAATTCTCCCTTCCGTGCGTCCATCGGCATCCTCTGTCTCCTCTTAGTCCTCGGCCTCCCTTGAGTCCTTGGATCCCTCTCTCCCCTCAAAGCCCTCGGTGTCCTCGGTCCCCTCTGAATCCTCGGACTCCTCTGCCTCCTCTGAGCCCTCCGTCTCTTCTGAGCCCTCTGCTTGCTTTGACCCTTCCTCTGCCTCTGAGCCTGTCGCCCTCTCTGTGCCTCTGGCCCTCTCTGAGCCCTCCGCCACCTCTGCTATACCTTCCCTTTCTCCCGTGGTGCACCCGTGCTCCCCTGTGATTTCATCACAGCCGTCTACGCGTGTCCCATCTATTCCCCCAGTCTCACCCTACACGCGTGGTGGTCGCCTCCGGGCACTCCCATCTCACTCTCAACCGGTCGTCTCTGGTGATCCTGGCCTCCGCGCCCTTGGTCTTGCAACATTCGCCTTGTCCACGGCTGTCTCTGTGATGCATCCCAACACTTCACTTGGCTACTCTCTCATTGAACAAGAGTTCCACTCAGCTCTCTCCTTGTCGGTAGCTGGGTATGTGGCCTTGTGCTTTGCTGCTCCTGGTCTCTCTCTCTCCCCTTCCGCCTGAACCTTTGACTGTGAAGGCTGCTCGTATAGCAACTTACTCTCTTGTGGGAGCAGGCCATGAAAGCCAAACTTGATGCGCTGTCTCAGCATGGCGTGTATGAGCTCGTGGATCTCCCGCCGGGCCGCAAAGATGTCGCAGCCAAATGGGTATACAGTCACAAGCTAAACCCTGACAACACCGTTGAATAGTAAAAGGCACGCCTCATGGCAAAAGGGTTCTCACAAGTCCCTGGGGTTGACTTTGATAAGACCTTCGTACCAGTTGGTCGCTACACCACAGCCGGGGCACTTCTCAACCTGGTTGTCCAGCATGACTGGGAGTTTGAATACATGGAAGTCAACAACGCCTTCCTGGATGGAAATTTGGATGAGGAAATTTACATGGTGCAACCACTCGGTTTCTGTGATGGGACAAATTGAGTGTAGCGCCTGCGCATGACCCTCTATGGCCTGAAGCAGTCCCCATGCTGCTGGAACCAAGAGAACACAACAACTTTGGAAGGGTGGCTTTCAAAGAAGCAATGTGGACCCTGCTCTGTTCCTTAGTGCTCCCACCAAGCCACTTATTGCCATCCTTGTCTATGATAATGATTTCCTCATTGCGTTTCCTGACGTTGCGTCCGTTGCAGCTGCAAAGTCTCTTATTCAAGCGGTATACAAGATGAAGGACCTTGGTCCAACCCGTGTCTTCCTGGGTATGGAACTAGAGCGTGGTTGGACACGCCGCATCCTACACATTCACCTGGCTGCGTATATCCGCAGCTTAGGGGAGCGTTCTGGGCTGCTCCTTGCATCGTCCCCACGGCATCCACATCTATGATCCCATTCGGTTAGTCACTGCTAAAGTCCTCAAAACTATCCAAACTGGGGGAGAAGGTTGACGTGACGAACTACCTCAGGGTCATTGGCTCCCTGATGTATCTTGCCACCACTACACATGCTGATGTTGCCTTTGCTTTGAACTTCTTGTCTCAATTCTCTCAGTGTCCCTGTGAGCGTCATCTTGAGGCAGCGTTGCGGGCAGTGCGGTATGCACTATCCACACCTCGCGTCAGGTTGTACTTTCGCGTGCAACCCTCAGTCCTGGTTGACGGCTTCACTGATAGTGACTGGGCACATGACTATGATGCACACATCAGAACAGGATACATCTTCATGGTTGGTGGGACAACAATTTTGTGGAAAAGTGGAAAACAAGGGTGTGTTGCCCGTAGTACAGCTGAGGCTGTGTATGTCGCTCTTGGCGCAGGCACGTGTGAGGCTGTCTGGCTTTGTCGTCTACTACAGCAATTGCTTGTTCCCATCCATTGCATCACTCTACGCAGTGGCAACAAAATCACAAAGGCCATTGTCAAAAATAGTGGCATGCACCACTCACGCACCAAGCATATCAACGTAGAGCATCACTTTGTTCGCGAGTGCATTGCTGCTGGCATTCTCTGAGTTGCTTGGGTGGACACTCGGTCTCAGAGAGCTGACTTTCTCATCAAGGCCCTCAGCCGAAATGTGCTCAAGAGTGCTGTTGATGTTGTTGGTCTCATTTGTCTCCATGACCCAGGTTGAGTTACATGATGTTTTCCTGTTTCTGTCCATCACATCTTTATGACTATGCCATGTGTGTGGGTTGTTTGCGTGCGGGTCATGTGGGAGTGTTGAAGTCGTTGGCCACTCACATCTCCATGCCCTCTTATCTCACTCTCCATGGTACACACATGTACATATTAGAGGATAATGGCCTCACCTGGGGAGACATCATACGAGCGCGCCATGGCTGAAGGCGTTGGTGGCATAAACCAGCTAATCTACCCAGGAGTGGTCTCTGGCACATGAATGGCCATTGCTTGACTCTTATTGATGCGGTAGATGCTAGGGTTCGTACATTCTCACTGCCGTTCCCTTGCATCATGCTTGGTTGCCTTTCAGTGTCTTGGGGGAGCTGCATATTATCCAGGTGCTGATCCTTAGGGGGCCACCATGTCGGTCGTTGACCGTGCATTGGTGAGAAGTCGCCCTTGGTTTAATACCCAGTGATCAGGCTCGACCCCCGGGTGGTGGTGCGTGCTCGTCCGAGCAAGTTGCTCGGTGTGGGGACGTGCTCACTGGTCTCATAGACGCTCACTCCCCTCACTATTCCTTGTCTTGGTGTGACACAAGTTTCTAAGACAAAGCTTACCGCATCCATGGTTTCGCCCATTCTTCCTTGTGCTCACCCACCTCATAACGTGTGGTCTCTCTAGGAAATTACCCGGTAACTACAGAAATGCTACGTGCTTCCTGATGGACTCATCTTCCCGTGCAGTTCATAATGCCTCCTGCCACACCTGATAATCATGAAGCACCACGTTTTCCCCTACCTACAGAGTACCAAACAACTTGAGGGACCAGACACACAACATTTGAAGCCTGCTTGCCCGCCTCTCACACACGTGCACATCTGTCTCATCGTCCATATACTGCCCCCAACACACTGGTCAGCATGCATAAACATCAGGCATTTAACCTGCCATTTGGCATGTGCCCTTGTCAAAGCCCAAACCGACCGTACAACTTCCTGCTGGTTTCTTTCCTCTCCGTGTGCATTCACACATTAAATGCGCAATGGGCCTCTTCTCCTCGCGCCACTTCATTCCTCATGGTCTGAATTCGCCGCCACTAGCTAGAACCCATCAAAGCCCGTGTCTCGCCCATGTCTCCCATGCGCTTGTCTGACCATCACCCACAACCAACAGACTGTCTACCCACGCATATGAAATTACCACACAATTTACGTAAGCAGCAAACGGACAACAACTTCTCTGGTTAATTGTCCAGCCCACGGCTTGACATGCCACCACCTGCATACCTATCTGTCTCCCGCCACCGTCATGGGTTATCCCCTATGTTGTGACCTCTGGCCTCGCTGCACACACTCCACTAATACTGATGCAGGTGACTAAGCCAGGGACCTGCGTCCAGTCGGCGTTCACACCATGATGGAGGACCAGCGGACGGGTTGTGCAAGAGGGCCCATTTTATGGGCATACTCAGACAGGGTTGCAGAAACTGTGCTTAGACATAAATTGGGATCATGTGCTCGTTTTTGGTCAGTCAGGTTTAGTCCGTTCCGTGATGACCTTGGCTGGCCAAAAAATTCGGCACGACCGAATGGGGTGGATGGACCTCGCGCAGGATGGGGGAGAGCCGCGAGCGAGATCGAGCCCGCTGCTCGCTCGCACGGTGGCTCTCCCATCACGTAACACCTTTGTGCTTCGTGACTCCCGTTTATTCTTACTTCTAACTTCGCACACGATCTAAGCGTTCTGCATGAGTCAGTGCTCCTTGGCCTCTCCATGCCCGTTGCTCCCCTTGCGTCTCTCGTTCCTAGGCGGTTCTCTGCTGCCTATTGGTATCAGAGCAAGGTGGGAGAGCAACACTCACGTGGAAGGAGAGACGCATCTAGCTGTCGCTCCACACTCCTGGGACCGCGGCCATTTTCTCCACTGCCATCCTCCCATCAATCCTGCCACTCTCTTGTGGCCTAGCTCACCTCGCACACACTTGCTCCGCTCATCTGCGCCGGTCGTGAAGAGGCCTCATCACCGCCAAGCCGATTTCGGCCTTGCCACCCTCAAGCCTCCTTGCAGCAGCCACCCATCTGCAGAGGTGGCTGCGTCGTGCCCGCGACATCTCCCTCGCAGCCGCCCACTGTCATAGGCGGCTGTGCTCGTGCCCGCAATAGCAGCAGGGCAGCCAGCATTGCTTTCGCATCCGGAGCTAAGCCAACTGCTAACTGCAGCCGCGGGCGCGCTTGACGCCGACTGCAACATTACGCAGTTGGCAGTAGCCCTTGCCACAGCAGTAGCTGCACGTCAGCCAACCCGTCATCTGCTCGGCAGCCGACCAGACGCCCACAGCCGCCCATCGGCAACTGTGCTCCATCAACGGCGTGCCCGCAGCAGCAGCAGGACAGCCAGCACCTTGTTTGTAGCCACTGCATTGGCCATAGCCGGTTGTAGCCGCGGGGGCGTTGCTGTGCCCGGGACAACGCCGACGGTAGCACCAAGCAGCTGGCAGCCGGTAGCCCTTGTTGCAGCAGGCGGTCGACCTCGCTCGGCCACCTTGGTGCCTCTCTCGTCATGCTGGCGCTCCACGGGCGTGTCGACACTGTCCCCGATGCCGCCATCCACGAGGAGCGGAGGACAGCACACCGCGAACGTTGCCGACACCGCACCGACGCCGCGTCTCCTGGGTCCGACTCCTCCAACTCCCCTCGGCTTGCTCCGGTAAGAGACTCCCCATCTCACACCCAACACACCTCGGGGGGGGATGCCAGCTTTGTTGCTAAGACTACCGCACTTGACTTCCGCGCGGCTCTCCACTGTGACGCCGTCCGCGTGGCCCACTCCCTCACCTTTGTCTTCTCTGCTGTCGTCGACGCCGCCACAGCAACGTGGGCCACCCTTGGAGCCGCAGCTAGGGCGGCACGTACCCCTACGTCCATAGCAGCCGGACGCGCCACCGAGGCCTACACTGAGGCCGCTTTCGTTTTAGGGTATGTTGCACCCGCTACTGTGGTCATCGGCACCCAGGTTTCCGCTGCTGCAGCTACTATTGCCTCCGCCACTTCCTCTACTGCATCTGTTGTAGCAGCCTTTGCAGCAGCTATTCGCACCTCAACAGCCATAGCAGCCTCATCAGCCGCGTCCTCGTCATCAGCCTCATTCAGCCTTGTTACTGTTGCTGTCTCTGTCTGTGCGGCGCTTGCCACTCTTGGTGCTACAACTGTGACAGGTGTCCTCACCCTCCTGGTCTCAGTGGTGTCAGGGGTGTCAGTCATCTCAGCTGCTACAACTGCTGCCGTTCCGCCCCTCCTTGCTTTTCTGCGCACTCCATCCTCCTCTTGAGGGTGACGTCTGCATTGCCTGCGTCTTCTTTCCACCTCCTGCGGTTGTTCTGTGTTGGACTTGGGCTGGGAATTATCTTGCAGCAACTCTACACATGTCTAAGGCACTTCCCAGTTTTTCCACGCCCACTGGGGCGGGGGAAACTCTGCCGAAATGTTTTCGGCAGAGTCCTCACTTTGTCACCATGCATGGTGAAAAAGAGTCCATTATAGAGGACCTGAAGCGTCAGCTTAACCGTGCTCTTGAGGCCCAGCGTGAAGCTGAGGACCGGCTCAAGCTGGCAGACGACAATCGCGCAGCTTTTGCAGACGAAGTCGCTGCCATTGTCCTTAAGCGTCTGCCGACCGCATCTGCTGTCACCCCTGCTGCCTCCTCTGCAAGCACCGCATCTGGCTCCTCGTCCACCTCCGCTGCTGCGCAAACGTCCGCTTCTGCTACCACTGCTGCTGTCGCCGCCCCTCGCCAGCATGACTTCTTCTCGCAACCCCCCGTCCTGTCCTCGGGTCTCGCCTTCTCCTCCTGGGAAGTGCGTTTCAGTGCATGGGCACAAGGGGAACGTCTCTGGGAGTATTACTCCCCTCCTGATCCTTCCTCCTCCTTCACCCTTGTCCCTGCTGAGACTGCCCTCGTTCTCGTTGCGCCTGAGCACCTGGTGGATGATGTCGGCACAGTCAATGCTGATCCCTCGGCTGGTCGTCCCGCTGATCCTGCCGGTGCTTATGCCATGCTGCACCGTCGCACCACTTTCACCGGCCAGGCCGCTCAGAGTGCACTGACAGTTCAGTTCAACACTCTTTTGATGTGCGCCAATGAGTCCGCTAATGCCTTTTGGGCTCGCGGTCTCAAACTTCTCCGCGAGCTGGGTGATGTTGCCCCTGGTCAGTTGTCCGCTGTCCTCACCATGGTCAACGGACTCATCCCGGAGCTTTCAGACTTCCTCCGTGATGTCGCTCCTGCTGAACTACAGCGTCTTGCCTCACAGCCTGTCCCGCCTAAGTCCCTGCCTGGTGTCGGCGACCTTTGGGACTTCACTGTTGATCGCCTTGCCGCCTGGTGGGCCAGCCTGCAGAACCAGCGGCTTCACCGCTCCTCTGTCACTGGTGTTGCTGCACTCACCACTACCTCGTCACCCTCCTCGACGTCGACATCTGCTTCCTCCTCTTTGGCATCCTCCACTGCATCACCTCTTGCGTCCCAAGGGCGTGGCTGCGGTCGTGGTCGCGGCAAGGGCAAGGGCAAGGAGAAGCCCTCTGCCCCCGCCTCTCGTGTTCCTGGTGCTGTCGTTTGCTGGAACTGCGGGTCTGACGAGCACTCTGCACGCGTCTGCCCCGCTCCTCCTGATGACCTTCGCCTCGCTCGTGCCCTGCGCGCACATTGGGCACGTACCTCCGGCACTGTCACGGCGGCTAGCTCTAGCTCCGCCCCCTCCTCTTCTACGACCTCCTCTTCTGCGTCCCTCCCTCTCTGCCTCCAATACCGTACCCGTGGGGTTGGCCGCCGCCCTATGGTGCCCCAGTCTATGTTGGGCCCCCCTCCTCTGGCTACGCTGCTCCACCGTGGTTCAGTCCGTCCTCCGGCGCCTCGGCACCGTCCCCGGCCCCTTCTGTCACTGGTGACGGCGAGCGCCATCTGGAGCAGTCCCTCCTCCAGCTCCTCCGTCTTCGCGATCAGGGAGGTGAGGGTGTTGCTTCTGAGGCCAGAGGTCGTGCATGCCAGACTGATGCTGTCCTTCATGGTGATCCCCCTGGTCACGTTGCTGGGTCCTTGTTCACATCCGTCCCGTGGGTTGAGCATTGGCAGTCTGTGGTGCTTCCCCGCTGTCTTGCTGCCTGTGATCCGTCCTCTCTCTCTCTACGTTTCCTATTGGCACGGTCACGACCTGTAGTGTCCTCGGCCCAGTACGCGCGTCGGGTGGCTTCTGGATCCTTGATTCCGGAGCCACCCATCACATGACGTCCGTTCGGTCGGCGTTTGTATCATTGGGTCCTGCTGGGTCTGTTCGCTTTGTCCGCACTGGTTTGGGTCAGATGCTTCCCGTTCAGGGCGTTGGTGTCGTCCGCTTTGTTGGCCCCAGTGGTGTTGTGTTTCTTCCTGACGTGCTCTATGTGTCTTCTTTGGAACTCAGCCTGTTGTCGGTGCCGTCTCTGGACGATCAAGGTATGGACTTCTCTGCCAGTCGCAATGTCGGCACTGTTCATCTCCGTTCCTCTCGTCTTGTTATCTTGTGTGGCATCAAATGTGACAAGCTCTATCGCGTCCCCTGCTCCTCTGTCATGTCCCGTCTGTCGGGACTGCGCTTGCTCATGTTGCGCCCTCTCTGTCTCGTGAGCACGTCCGCCTGTTGCATCGCCGCCTCGCTCATGTGCACACCGATGCCGTCACGAGCATGCTTCGCCTCCAGCCTGCGGGTTGGCTTGTCTCCTGCTTCCTTCCCTTTGCCTTGTCCCGCCTCATGTCTTGACTGTGCTCAGTGCAAAATGCATAGTGCACCTTTCTCTGACTCTGCCTCTCGCTCCTCCCATCCCCTCGATCGTGTCCATGCTGATGTCATGGGGCCCCTTCCCCATGATTTTCTTGGGGATGTTGGGCGTTACGTGTTGTGTCTCACTGATGACTTCTCCCGTTTCCACTGGATCTACGCTCTTCACCAGAAGAGCGATGTCAGTTCTGTCATTGTAACCTGGCTCACCCAGGCTGAATGTGCTTGTCAACGGTCCCTGTGTGTTTTTCGCAGTGAACGTGGCGGTGAGTTCTTTGGACCCATCGCCCGTTTTCTTGAGTCCAAAGGGGTGTGTCTCAAGACCTCAGCTCCTTGCACACCCCAACAAAACTGCGTCTCGGAGCGCTGGAATTGCACTCTCGTCGACGGTGTTCAGACGCTGCTTTCTGAATCTGGCCTTCCACCGTTGTTCGCCTTTAAGGCGATGTGCTACATGACCTAGATCTGGAATCTGGTCCCACATGGGCCGCTTCCTCGCACTATCACCCCGTTTGAACGGTGGACTGGCACTCGTGCCGATCTTCGTTTGGCTTGTGTCTCGGGTAGCATTGCCGTTGTGTGGCTGCCTGATGATCTCCGTGACGGCAAGATTTCCCCGCGCGGCCGCCTATGTCCTTTCTTGGGCGTGTCCTCCCAGTCCAAGGCCTGGTGGTTCTGGGACCCCGTGCGTCAGCGTGTTGTCGAGTCCCGTGACGCACTGTTCTTTGAGTCTGTCTTTCTTCATGACCTCTCTCGTCTTTCTCCTCCATCCTCCCTTCGCCCGCTCTCTCGGCTGGGGGGGGGAAGTCGGTCCTACATCCTTCCCAGGCCCTGCGGTTGCCCCTCTGCAACCCGCATCCTTGGATCTTGCTCCGTCGTCGAGCTCGTCCCCCGCGCCAGTCTCTCTTCCACACACGTCGTCTAGTTCGTCCAGCGCCCCGTCCACCCCTGTTGTGTCTTCGTCTACTCTGGCGGTTGTGTCCCCTGCACCTGCAGCCTCTGCTCAACTCAGTCCGGCGGCTCCTACTGTGTCGTCCAACCCCGTCACAGTTCCGCCTCTGGCAGCAGATGCCGCCAGACCGGCACCAGTCTCACCTTTTGTCCGTGGCGGGCGTCTCTGAGCGCTTCCTCATCGTGCAAACACTGCCCCCACGTCCTCCACCTGTCCGTCTCAGTCACAGAGCACCCAGTCTCCTGCAGTATCCACGGGTCTGGATGCGCTTTGGTTTGGCCATTGGTGTCCTTCACGCGAGATCGGCACTCGGCTATGCATTGCTCGTCACAGAGCATGAGCAGGCTGTAGATGCCGCCGCTTTGGCCAGTGTTGCTGAGTGTCACGCCACGTCTGGTGTTGCTCCCATTGCCCCTGAGCCAACCATTGCACGGCAGGCTCGCATGGCCCCAGATGCTCCGCACTGGGAAACAACCATGCAAGACGAGCTGAAGGCTCTGGACGACCACTCTGTGTACGAGCTGGTAGACCTACCTCCAGGGCGCAAGGCCATTGACGCCCGATGGGTCTTCCGGCGCAAGTACAAGCCCGATGGCACCTTGGAAAAATACAAGGCTCGTCTTATTACAAAGGTTTCTCCCAAGTCTCGGGTATTGACTTCGATGAGACCTTTGCACCAGTCGGATGCTACACTACCACACGAGCGCTGCTGAGTCTTGTCGCCCAGCACGACTGGGAGCTGGAGCAGATGGACGTGAACAACGCTTTCCTACATGGTCAGCTTGATGAGGAGATCTATATGGTCTAGCCTCCTGGCTTTTCTGACGGTACCAACAGAGTCTGGCGACTGCGGAAGGCCCTCTACGGCCTCAAGCATTCGCCTCGGTGTTGGAATCAGGAGATCACGTCAACCCTTGAGAAGGGTGGCTACAAGCGCAGCACGGTAGACCCATCTCTCTTTGTCACCACGGGCTCAGCTCCCTTTGTTGCCATCCTTGTCTATGTGGATGACCTGCTGATTGCATCACCCAGTGAGGAGGCTGTCAAGGCAGCCAAGTCCCTGTTGTAGTCTACGTAAAAGATGAAGGACCTCGGGCCAGTCCGTGTCTTTCTTGGTATGGAGCTCAAGCGCGACCGATCTCGGCGCGTTCTTCTCGTCCACCAGGCAGCGTACGTTTGTTCCCTTGGCGAGCGCTTTGTTTCCTTGCTTGCTGCGGTGCCCACAGCGTCCACGCTTATGACTCCAGCTAGACAGAGGCTCTTGAAGACTCTGGACATGTCAAAGTTGGGGGAGGCGGTCGACGTGACCGCTTATCTGCGAGTGATTGGGTCTCTCATGTACCTCGCGACCACGACCAGAGCGGACGTTGCCTTCGCCGTGAACTTTTTGGCAGAGTTCTCTCAGTGCCCTCGAGCCCGTCACTTGGAGGCAGCTCTTCGCGCTGTATGGTATGCACTGTCCACTGCTCGGACCGGCCTCTACTATCGGGCACATCCGTCTGTTGTAGTGGACAGCTACACTGACAGTGACTGGGCTCACGATTCCGACGCTCGTAGTCGCACTGGCTATGTCTTCCTTGTTGGGGGGGACCGCTGTGTCGTGGACAAGTGGCAAGCAGGGATGTGTAGCTCACAGCTCCAGCGAAGCAGAGTATGTTGCACTGGGGGCAGGCACATGTGAGAGCATCTGGTTGTGTCGACTGTTGCAGCAGTTACGTGTGCCCATACGTTGCGTCACCCTGCGCTGTGACAATCAGAGTACTAAAGCCATTGCTAAACATGACGGCATGCACCACACGCGCACAAAGCATATCAATGTTGAGCATCATTCTGTACGTGAGCGTGTTGCCGCAGGTGATGTCCAGATCGTCTGGGTCGATACCGGACAGCAGAGAGCTGACTTTCTCACGAAGGCACTCAGCAGGAGCGCCTTCAAGGCAGCAGTTCATGCCGTTGGTCTTCTTTGTACTCGTGATGTTCCTGGCTGAGTTGCTGCCCTTGTGCTATGGTGTACAGTCCAGTTTTCACCCCTCGTGACCCTTGTCCCTGTGTGTGTGGTCACGTGTGCGTCGACTGCGGGTCATGGGGGAGTGTTGGTTTATGGCATGTTGTGACCTCGCTGCACACACTCCACTAACACAAATGCAGGTGACTAAGCTAGGGACCTGTGTAAAGTCGGCGTTCGCACCATGATGGAGGACCAACGGACGGGTTGTGCAAGAGGGCCCATTTTATGGGCATACTCAGACAGGGTTGCAGAAACTGGGCTTAGACATAAATTGGGATCATGTGCTCTTTTGTGGTCAGTCGGGTTTAGTCCGTTCCGTGATGACCTTGGCTGGCCAAAATATTCGGCAATACCAAATGGGGTGGATCGACCCCGAGCAGGATGGGGGAGAGCCGCGAGCGAGATCGAGCCCGCTGCTCGCTCGCACGACGGCTCTCCCGTCACGTAACACCTCTGTGCTCAGTGACTCCCGTTTGTTCTTATTTCTAACTTCACACACGATCTAAGCGTTTTGCGTGAGTCAGTGATCCTTGGCCTCTCTATGCCCATTGCTCCCCTTGCGTCTCTCGTTCCTAGGCGGTTCTCTGCTGCCTACACTGCCATGGAGGCAAAAGCGGCAAATTTCAGGCTTCAACTCATGAAGCAGCAGACTTGGTAGCCTACCACCTTAATTGATTTCACTTGTGGAGTGCAACCACCTTAACAGTGCGATTACACAGCATCCCTATGTCCGTCTTCTCATTCTCAAGGATTGCAAAACAAGCCTGTCAAAAGTAATTCATGTTGGTTTTTTGCGCATCTCTCATTGTGCTCTGTTGTTTCCTCCCGACTTGTGTACATCGTCGTGAAGATGACTAACGGTGAGACTCGACGCTGGTGGAGTGTCGTCCAGTGGAGCCGACGCACGCTGAGGTCCTCTCGCAGTTCGCTAGAGCCTCCTCTCTCCGGCGACGTGCTTAGCTCCATCGGCAGGCCTCCTCGGCGGTCGTGCTGCCGGCGGTCACTGCCACCGCAGTTGCTGTTTGCATGCGTCCAGCGCGTCCCATCGCGTCTGCATCGTCATTCTCTGCCTAGGATGCTTGTTGCATGTTGCATGGCCCTGTTCGGCATCATGGACCATCGTAGGCACTCCCTAGGTTCGGGCAGCCATAACTCCTCGACACTATTTTTCTAGCTGTTTCTGACCACATGACTGCGCTCGCAGCGTCGGTATTATGGTATGGTCCAGTTTTCAGGCAAAACGGACGACGCCCGGGTTTTGGGCTGTCGGCTGTCTGGTAGGGCTCACCGAGAAAACCCTGCCTGCCAGAAAATAGGTCTATTTCCAGATCGGCTGGTTAGCTGAGTAACAAGCTCTATAGAGCTGGGGGGGGCTAGAACTTGGAGGGGTCTCCCATTGTTGTTCACTCTTCATTCCTAATCAGTTACTATAAGTTTTCAGCTGCTTTCTTGCGCTAACTCTGGCGCGCGCATTTCTGAGTAACAAACCCAGAGCTTCCAGACTTAGACTCTACAGCAGCAGACTGAGGGGGCAGCTGACTTAAGCAACTAGTGTGGAAGCCCGCACGCTGCATCAACAACGCTGTTGCCCCAACCTGCTGCATAGTTTTTCTTTTTGGTATCAGAGCCAGAGCGTAGCAGCAGCAGTAGAAGACTGGTGAACAGGTGCCAGACAACGCCGGCGGACCTCCATACGCGCGAGTGCAGGGGAAATGCTGTCGGATTTTTTCCGACAGCATTGACCCTCCTGGTGGCGGCTTCAGATTTTTTCCCACGCCCACTGGGCCAGGGGAAATGCTGCCGAAATTTTTTCGGCAGCACTGACCCCCACGCGTGACGCGAGGAGGTGAGCGGTAGGCGGCGTCTGACGTCTGTGGGCGACGACGCACGTGGCAACGTCACCCAGGTGCAGTAACTGGCACCACCAGCAGCAGCAGGCAGAAGCAGCAGCTCGCAGCAGCCCGCAACAGTAGCAGCTCGCAACAGCAGCAGCAGCAGCCCGCAGCAGCAGCAGCTCGCAGTAGTAGCAGCAGCAGCGTGTAGCAGCAGCAGCAGCGTGCAGCAGCAGTAGTAGCTCGCAGCAGCAGCCCGCTGCAGCAGCCCGCAGCAGCAGCAGGCAGCAGCCGTAGTATGCAGCAGCTACAGTAGCGTGCAGCAGCAGCAGCGGGCTGCAGCAGCTGCTGCAACGACCTACAGCAGCAGTGAGCAGCAGCTGGCAGCTGCCAGCCGCGGCTACTGCTGCCCGCTACTCGCAGCGAGGGAGCAGCGAGCAGTAGCCCGCTGCTGCCAGCGAGCAACAGCTTGCTGCTGCTAGGCGAGTAGCAGCCCACTGCTCGCAGCAGACAGCGGGTTGTTGCCCGCTGTGACAAGAAAAAAAAGGGTCAACAAAAAATCCCCCACCCCCGTAGCTCGCTGCAGCAGCCTGCAGCTGCAGCGAGTAGCTGCTATAGCACGCAGCAGATGCAGCAGCGCTCAGCAGCAGCAGCGAGCTGCAGCAGCTTGCTGCTGCAGCAGCAATAGCCACAGCAGCTAGTGCAGCTCGCAGCACCAGCAGCTGCAGCTGCAACTGCAGCAGCATCAGCAACAGCAGCAGCAGCTGCAGTAACCGCAGTAGCAACAGCAGCAGCAGTAGCAAACAGCTGCAGCAGTAGCAGCAGCAGTAGCAGCAGCAGCAGTAGCAACAACAGCAGCAGCAGCTGCAGTAGTAGCAGTAGCAGTAGTAGCAGCAGCAGTAGCAGCAGCAGCAGCGGCTGCAGCAGCATCAGCACCAACAGCAGCAGCGGCGGTCCCAACATTCGCCGCTGCTGACGTCAGCACCCTTCTGCAGATGTTAATACTGACGTCACTGCTGACATCATCAATAAAGAAAAAGGAAAAAAGGGTGAAAAAGGGGGGGAGAAAGGGAAGGGGGAAGGCAACCCAAGGGGTGGATAGAACTCCCACCACCCCTGCTGACATCAGCAAAAACAACAAAAAAAACAAGGGGCACCACACCATGGCCGGTACCCCTAGTGAGGAGAGGTCCTCCTCTGTTGGGGGGACCCCTACCCCTCCTTTCTTGCAGCGCCTGGAGCAGCAGCAGCAACAACAGTAGTAGGAGCAGCAGCAGCAGCAGCAGCCGCCGCCGCAGCAGCAGCATCAGCAGTAGCAGCTGCAGCAGCTGCAGCCCACTGGTGTCATCGGCGGCAATCCTGACCCCCTCACTGCTCTTTAGCAACAGCTCGCCGCCTTGACGTAGCAGCTTGCAGCGCTACAGCCGGTAGCCGCCCAGACTGCCACCAGTGTGCTACCGTCATTCGTCCCTCTAGGGCATGCCAGCCCAGCTGTGTCTGCTGCCACGTACTATCTGGCACAGCAGCAGACTCAGCGCCAGCGGCAGACAGTCACTTCCGTCCTTGGCCCCACTCTGGGTGCCGGACGCAGGGAGAAGGACTTTGAGACACCGCCGCCGTCGCTTCACGCCGGCGAGCAGTTCCGAAGCTGGGAGCTCAGCTTCCGGATCTGGGCGCAGGGTGAGGGCCTGTGGGCATACTACACCCTCCCTTACGACTCCACCTAGGCCGACCAGTTGTATGACGCTGGTCGCGCCGTCCGTGCCCTTGTCCCAGTCGCCCCTCCTGCTTCCCGCCTGGCCCTAGAGCCTTTCCTCGGCAATTTTACCGCCGGCGCCATACCAGACCCTGCAGCCGCATGGCACGTCCTCACCAGGCCCCATCGTCTGTCCAGCGACGTTGAGATCAGTCGTCTGCTCCGGGAGTTCAAGTCCCTGCACATGGGGGAGACCGAGACGGTCACTACCTACTAGCAGCGGGCGGAGGACATCCTACGTCGTCTCGGCACATCTGCTCCACCCCCTCTGTCCGCGCTCCTCACCATCAAGCGCGGCGCCACTATCGCGTACGCGGACGTCTTCGTGCACTAGCCCCAGGACGTCCTGTCCACCATGGCAGCCCAGGGCACCCTCATGCCCTGGGCATACGAGCTCTTCCTCCGCATTGAGGAAGCTCGCTAGGAGTCCCAGCTCCATCACACGGAGGCCCTCGCCTCCGTGGCCATCGCCTCTCCCGACGCAGCCACCTTTGTTAGCTCCTCCGCCAGCTCCTCCGCCAGCTCTTCGTCGACGGGGAAGAAGAAGCGTCGGAGCAAGAAGGGCAAGGGTCAGCAGTAGCAGCAGCCGCAACCGTCGACCGGGTCCGGCACTGGTGGCTCGGTCTGCCACAACTGTGGCCAGCCTGGGCACGGGTGGTACACGTGCCCTCTATCGACCGACGAGGCGCACGTCATCGCCACCATGCGTCGCCAGCGGGAGCGCCGTCTCGCCTCCGCCACCGTCGCTGTCGCCGGCTCCGACGCCTCGGCCTCGTCCAGCAGTTCCACCACTCCGGTCCCCTCGCCAGTCCCGCAGACACCGGCGCCGCCGCCGCACCATCCGCAGCCGTCGGCGCCTCCGCTCCCTACGCCTGCTGAGCTCTCCTACTACCCGGGCTCCGGCACCGTCACTCCGCACTCCGTCTACACTCCCAGGCCCACCTCCCGTGAGCGTCAGCTGGAGCAGTTCATCGCGCTCCAGCTCGGCCTACCTCGCCCTCCTCCCCAGGGAAGTGCGAGTTGCGTCACTTCCTGCCCTCCTGCCCAGCCCTGCATGACTGAGACTGAGTTACAGTCGTGTCCCATTTCCTCTCCTGCCTAGTCGTCGCCCGTGGCCTCCTCCACCCCTCTCCTTGACGACATTGCTTGGCTTGACGATTGGCAGTCCCGTTTCGCGCCACCGTCCACTGCGTCCGCGTCCCTCGCCTGCTGCCATGTGACCGTTAGCGATCTTGCGACCCCGGTCCAGGACCCTGCTGAGACCTGGATCATCGACTCCGGGGCCACGCATCACATGACGGCCTCTCTTGAGGCCTTCAGTATGCTCGGTCCTATAGGCGATGTCTCCGGTGTCCGGACAGGCTCCGGACAGGTGTTGCCTGTACGTGGTGTTGGCGTTGTTCGTTTCCGTGGTCCTGCCGGCGATGTCTTTTTGACCAATGTCCTCTTCGTCCCTGGTCTCGACTCAGCCTCCTGTCCGTGACTACCCTTGACCGCATGAGCATGGATGTTGTGCACTCGCGTGGTGTTGGCACTGTGTCGTTGCGTCCGTCTGGTCTTGTCGTTCTGCACGCCACCGCCCGTGGCAACCTGTGGCATGTTCCTCGCCTCTCCTCTTCTCCTCCCATCTCCTCTCCATCGGCCGCCACAGGCCATGTGTTTTTCACCAGTACTCTTTCTCCTCAGCACACCCGCCTCTTGCACCGTCGCCTTTGCCACGTCCACTCTGCCGCCGTAGAGAGCATGCTTCGCACCCAGCCGGCCAAGGGCCTTTACCCGGAGACTTTCCCTCTCCCGTGCCCCACTGAGTGCATTGACTGCGCTTAGGGGAAGATGCACCGGTCCACATACCCCTTGTCTTCCTCCCGTGCATCCGCCCCCCTTGACCTTGTCCACTCGGACGTCATGGGTCCTCTCCCCACCGAGTCCGTCGGAGAGAATGGCCGCTATATCCTCACCCTTACGGATGACTATTCTCGCTACCGCTGGGTCTTCTGCCTCCGACAGAAGAGCGATGTCGCCCGAGCCATTCAGGACTGGCTCGTCCTCGCGGAGCATGAGTGTGGCCGCTCCCTCCGCCGCTTTCACTCCGATCGCGGCGGAGAGTACATGGGTGAGACCACGACCTTTCTCGCCTCCCGCGGGATCGACCATGATACGTCTGCTCCCTACACACCCGCCCAGAACGGCGTGTCCGAGCGGTGGAACCGTACCATGGCCGATGCCGTCCGTACCATGCGGGTCGAGTCAGGTCTCTCCGATGGCTTCTATTTTGAAGCCATGGCCTACATGACCTGGGTTTGGAACCGGGTTCCCCACGGTCCCCTTCCCCGCCAGTCCACACCATACCAGCACTGGTGCGGTCGACGCGCTGACCTCCGCCCGGCTCGCGTCTGGGGCTGCGTGGCCATCGTGTGGCTGCCCGCCCCCCAGCAAGGCGGCAAGCTTGCCCCCCGCAGACGCCCCTGCACCTTCCTCGGTGTGTCTCGTCAGTCCAAGGCCTGGCGCTTCTAGGACCCATCCCGACACTACATCGTCGAGTCTCGCAATGCCCTCTTCTTCGAGGATCTATTCCCCCGTGACCTCATACGCTCCGGCTCCTCTGTGTCCCTCCCGTCGCATGGGGGAGTGGTGAGTCCGTCCTTCGTCCTGTCGCTTCCGGGTGACACATCACTCCGTCCCTCTGAGCCGGTAGCACCTGTCGCGTCCTCTGGCCCTCCCGGGCCAACAGCCCCAGTGGCGTCCGCTGGCCCCTCCGGGCCAGCAGTCCCAGCCGCGTCCGCTGGCCCCTCTGAGCCAGCAGCGCCTGTTGTGTCCGCTGGCCCCTCCGGGCCGGCAACCTCAGTCACGTCCGCTGGCCCCTCCGGGCCAGCAATCCCAGCCGCGTCCGCTGGCCCTTCTGAGCCAGCAGCGCCTTTCGTGTCCGCTAGCCCCTCCAGGCTGGCAACCCCAGTCATGTCCGCTGGCCCCTCCGGGCCAGCAATCCCAACCGCGTCTGTTGGCCCCTCTGAGCCAGCAGCGCCTGTCGTGTCCGCTGACACCTCCGGGCCAGCAGCCCCAGTCGCGTCCGCTGGCCCCTCTGAGCCAGCAGCGCCTGTCGTGTTCGCTGGCTCCTCCGGGCCGACAGCCCCAATCGCGTCCGCTGGCTCCTCCGAGCCAGTAGCCCCGTCCGCCTCCGTTGGCCCGTCGGACCCAGTACCATCTTCTGCCCGACCGCGCTACACACGTGGCCCAGGCGGCAGCCTCCGACCTCGGCCGACAGTGAGCGCGCAGACCGCCGCACCGCGTCCCGTGGCGCCTCGACTCCCTGTGGCCCCACGTGTCTCCTCCACTCCCACAGTCGTGAGTGGGGACCCTGGCACGAAGGCTCTCGGCCTGACCACCTCGGCCATCATCGCAGACCTTCACCCTGGCTCTGCACTAGGCTACGCCATACTTCATCACGAGCATCGGAACGCTGTCGTGGCTACACTCGCCCGGATCCCACCTGGAGCTCGTGAGGCACACGCCCTCTCAGTCTAGTCCACAGCACGCCCAAAGGACCCAGCCACCCTGCGCGAGGCACGAGCCTCTCCTGAGGCCACATATTGGGATGCTGCTTGCGCCGAGGAGCTCGCTGCCATCCGCCAGCACCACGTGTATGACCTCGTCGACCTCCCTCCAGGTCGGAAGGCCATTGGTGCCAAGTGGGTCTTTCGGCGCAAGTGGAAGCCTGACGGGTCCTTGGACAAGTACAAGGCCCGCCTCACTGCAAAGGGGTTTGCTCAGGTCCCTGGGGTCGATTACGACCAGATCTTCGCCCCAGTCAGTCGGTTCTCCACTAGTCGGGCAATCTTCAGCCTGGTTGCCCAGCATGGGTGGGAACTGCATCAGATGGACGTGAGCAACGCGTTCCTCCATGGCTCACTTGAGGGTGAGGAGCTCTACATGGTGCAGCCCCCAGGCTTTGACGACGGCACTGGGAGAGTTTGGCGGCTGCAGAAGGCCCTCTATGGCCTGAAGCAGTCACCTCGGTGCTGGAACCGGGAGATCAGCAGCACGCTTCTCCGTAGTGGCCTCTAGCGCAGCACCGCTGACCCCGCCCTGTTCATCAGCCCACGGGGTCAGACCTTCGCCGCAGTTCTTGTCTACGTCGACGATCTCCTCATTGTGTCGCCAGACACGGCCGTCATCCAGCGTGTCAAGGACTTGCTGCACACTGCCTACCAGATGAAGGATCTCAGGTCCGCTCGAGTCTTCCTGGGCATGGAGGTCGAGCATGATCGCTGACAGGGCATCCTGCACGTTCACCAGGCTGCCTATGTGCAGACCCTGTCCACTCGCTTCGCCGAGGACCTACCCCTCGTGCCTAGCGCATCTTCACCCATGTCACCCGATGGCCAGGTGAAGCTGAAAAGTCCTGACCCAGCTGTCGTGGGGGAGCCAGTTGACGTGACCTCGTATCTGCGTGTTATCGGGTCACTGATGTTCCTGGCGACGACGACGCGTCCAGATATTGCGTTCGCCGTCAACCTCCTGGCCCAGTTCTCTCAAGAGCCGCGTCACCTCCACTTCGAGGCCGCGATCCGAGTACTGCGCTATGTCGTCTCGACCCCTCGGCGAGGTCTCATGTTCCGCCGTCAGCCGTCCGTCGTCGCAGTGGGCTACACCGACAGTGACTGGGCCGGTAGCCCAGACGGTAAGAGTCGCACGGGCTGGATCTTTCTGGTCGGCGGCATAGCTGTGTCTTGGCGTAGTGGCAAGCAGGGGTGCATTGTACGCAGCACTGCTGAGGCTGAGTACGTGGCCCTTGGCTCAGGCGCGTGTGAGAGTGTGTGGTTGCGTCGTCTGTTGTCCGAGTTGCATCAGTCTGTCGCATCCATCACCCTGCATTGTGACAATGAGAGTGCCATGGCCATCGCCGACAATGACGGCGTGCATCACACACGCACGAAGCACATCAATGTTGAGTATCACTATGTGCGTTCGTTGTTACATGACGGCAGCATCAGCATCGTGTGGGTTGAGACAGCACGGCAGCTTGCCGACTTCCTGACCAAGGCACTGAAGCGGGACTCGTTCAAGAAGGCTGTGAGTTCAGTCGGTGTGCGTCCGTGAGTTGCCCTCTTTGTCTTTGCCTGCGTCTCCGCTTGCCCTGGGGGAGTCTGGATGTTGACCGTGTCCTTGTCCGCCCATGTGCACTACGCCTGTGAGTCATGGGGGAGTGTTGGTTTTTTACGCATCTCTCATTGTGCTCTGTTGTTTCCTCCCGGCTTGTGTACATCGGCGTGCAGATGACTAACGGTGAGACTCGACGCTGGTGGAGTGTCGTCCGGTGGAGCCGACGCACGCTGAGGTCCTCTCGCAGTTCGCTGGAGCCTCCTCTCTCCGGCGATGTGCTGAGCTCCATCGGCAGGCCTCCTCGGCGGTCGTGCTGCTGGCGGTCACTGCCACCGCAGTTGCTGTTTGCATACGTCCAGCGCGTCCCATCGCGTCTGCATCGTCATGCTCTGCCTAGGATGCTTGTTGCATGTTGCATGGCCCTGTTCGGCATCATGGACCATCGTAGGCACTCCCTACGTTCGGGCAGCCATAACTCCTTGCTACTGTTTTTCTAGCTGTTTCTGACCGCACGAAAGCGCTCGCAGCGTCGGTATTATGGTATGGTCCAGTTTTCAGGCAAAACGGACGACGTCCGGGTTTTGGGCTGTCGGCTGTCTGGTAGGGCTCACCGAGAAAACCCTGCCTGCCAGAAAATAGGGCGCAAATGCTCCGGAGCCCATGGTCGCGGTCGATAGATCCGCGGTGTCCATAGTCGGAAGCGAGTCGTATGCGGTGCCCAAAGTCGAAATCGACTCGCACGCGGTGCCCATAGTCGGAATCGGAAAGACCGCGGTGCCCATGCTTTTCAGTTTCCGACATGAAACCGAATTTTATGGCTGTCGTGCCCACTTTTCGCCCCAAGTATTCAGTCGTCGTACACTTGCATGTCGAAAACAGACCTCGCAGGTTGCCAGCCTGGGCAGGAGGCCTCTGCTTCGGTTTATCGTTTACCGTTCCGCGGCGGGAGGTCCGCACAACCTGGAGCAAAGCATGTGGACCGCCATCGTCGCGCTGTAGCCGACGTCTGCGCGTCGCCCGGAATAGTACATTTAAGTCGCCAATGAATGCTCGCCACGGTCACGCGAAGAGGTTGTTCTAGTGACTCGCTTGTTGTACCGTTTCGCACGTTGAACCGATAGTTTGCCGTGCATTGAAGGGGCTTCCCCGATAGTAAAATGCGCTCAGTTTACTCAAACCGTCGACCTTTGTCGAACACGTTTGGCGGACATGGACAACGCCGCCCGTCCTAATGGCTTGCCACATCAGGGATGGGGTACTCCCGTGGAGGATCCTGTGTCCGTACACCAGGCATGGGTGGCATTGAAGGAGGCGTGGGACCGCTATGTCGCACGTAACGCAAGGTTGGGCTACATTGTACCATCATGGGTCGTGACTCCTGTTACCCCGGAGCACATGGCCTGGAACTTGGGTGTTCCCATGCCAAGTGGCAGGCCGCCAAACTGTCGCGACCCATGGGAGCCATGGATATGGTCGGAGCCGCCGAGTCCGTAGTGGCCAATCCATGCTAGTGACATTGTGAACATTGGGTATATGAGATGAATTTCACGTACTGTTTTGGGCATTGCAGTATTATTTTCTTGTCAACCATGGGCATAAGAGGTATTTCCCACTCTGTTCAATGGGTATCACTGTTTTATTGCACATGTTTTATGGGCAAAAGAGTTGTTTTAAACATAGACATATGGGTATATGCCATATTTTCACCACCATGTATGGGCATAAAGTTGTTAATTTGTTGTGCACATAGGGCATATGAGTCATGTTCATTCCCGTGCACATCACATTTGAGGGCATGAAGTTGTTATTCATGTGGGCACATAGGGCACATGAGTATTATTCATTCATCATGTATGGGCAGTACTGTATTAATGTTGTCTCTATCATGGGTATGGAAGCTTTATTGTCGGCTGAAGTATGGACATTGATGCATTATTCCGCGGTTAAACGTGGGTACGCAAGTAATGATTATGGACGTACTACCCAGTCCACTCTGGGTCTAGCCACTTTGGATCCAGTACACTGCACAGCCATAGTCAGTGGCACAGGTCACAACCACAACCCTGACGTCCCTGACATCCCATTGCATCGAAGAATATTTCCTCTTCGTCCTTGTCGGAGTCGATGTTTTCGTCACCACTCTCGTAGAAGTCCTCCACTCCATGGTTGTCCTCTGTCTCTGTGTCACTCATGTACGTGTCCAGTTGCAGTGCATCGTTGTTTGTCGCTGAACAATGGCACATGCCTACATATCTTGTTTTTGTTGGCGGCCACAAGTAGGAATAAAGTTTCTGGCACACTAATGTCGCACCAACTCCCATGAGGAAGATCCATGTCAACTCCTGTTCGTCACAAGTCATGTCAATGGGTTTTTCAAAGTATTGATGCAAGAGAATGAAATGACTGTGCTTGTAATGTTTATGTACTTGTTGCTGAACATCCAAAACACTATTGGGCACCAGACTTTCTATTCACAATTCTTCACTACAATTTCATGACAATAATCAGCTCTTCTTAGGAAACAACCCTCTTCACATCATTGGTTGTGTTTTATCTGAAAACATTAGCATTGTGAGCAGAGGACAACATGGGCAGGGGAAGCACAAACAAGGCATTCTTTGAGTAACAATCTTCCACAGGAGGCACTGAACAAAAGTACAATGTCAACAACTACATTGCTACTCCCTAATGTAATGGCATGATGCATTTTCGGGCCACATGTTATCTGGCTTGCACCTGCTCTTCATCAATCCTTAAGTGGTCCACCTCTGCAAAGCACACACACGTAGGGAAAACAGTGTTAGGACGCATGAATGCCGGTAAAAGCACAACATACTTGAAATAATGGCAATGAATACAAGTAATGACTCACCAAANGCAGGCTGCAAGCGTGCGGACAAGGCACACCATATTCCCGCCAACGCCCGCACGTGCAGTCCTTCGTCGTGAGGTCGACGTCGCGTGGGGTGCCGTTGCGCCGAGTGGCTGTTCCAGTCAGCCACGGTCCCCTCTCGTCGCCGTCCAAGTCCAGGGCGTACTCCCTGCTGCGGTCACAGTTGTTTTTCAGCTTCAGGTAGAGCGCGGGCGCAACGTTGCCCCGGGCGTCGTGCGCCAACCTGCGGCGAATGTGCCACAACCGCTGCACGAACAGATGGAGGTTCACGAAGCAAAAAAACGGGTACATTTTGCGGAGCTCCACCAGCTTGCCATTGAGAGACTCCATGGCGTTGCTGGTGGTATGCCCACCGCGGGGAACCGGACAGAAGAGGCGGCTCCAGCGCTCCTTCGGGATGCCGGGCTCACCATTACCGCCCAACAAGTAGTCCACCGCCCTCGGTGTTGTACGCCGCATCTCGGCCAGCGCTGCGTCCCAGTCCGCCTACGTCGTGACGTGTGCCAGGTTCCAGAAGAGTGCACCAGACCTGCCCTGGCACTTGGACTGCACGTTGCGCATGAGATGCCACGCGCAGTACGTGTGAGTCGCCCCGGCCAGCTTCGCCTCGACTGCGTTAGCCAGTCCCTTCTCCCGGTCCGAAATGACCACGGTCCCCTGAGCTGCTGCTTTCGGGTACGCTGCTGCTACTAACTCGTAGAACCAAGTCCAGTTACGCTCATCTTCCCCGGACACCAGAGCGTATGCAGCAGGCATGGCGTTGTCATTAGCATCAAGAAATTGCATGATGAGAAGTACCTGTTTGTGACCGTTTTTGAGGTGTGTCCCATCCATGACAAGGACCCTCCTCGTGTACTCAAAACCCCGCCTGCAGGCACCTGGTGCGATGAACACACGGTCGAAGGCACCGGTGTCACGGTTTTTCTCGGCCTTCGCGATGGCTAGCGGGTCAACCTTCAAGACCTGCACCGTACAACACATGGGACGGGATGACTGTTCGAACTATGTCACGACACAAACCGTTACAAACAGGATTCACCAGCGGCACAACTTACCTCGTCCACATATCGTGGGAACATGCTCCAGGAGTCTGACTTCTTGCCGTACATTTTCTCTAGGCAGAGCTTCTTTGCGCGGTAGAGGGTGGTGTACGGCACCTTCGTCTTGGCGACTTCTGTCACGACCGCCTGGAGTGCCTTAGGCTTGACCGACGGGTCCCTGGCGATGGTGTCCTCAATCTGTCGTGCCACCCACCTCATGGTACGCACGGGGTTACCCCGGCCGAGGCCGGGGTCACAAAGATGGCCATCCACGAACGAGGTGATATTGACTGCACCGGACTTCTTGCTGTACCCGGCACGAACGATCCACGGGCAGCCTTTTTTTGCGAACTGTTTGCATCGGGCCACGAACCGAGTGGGATCGCTTTTCAACCACCTCAAAGCCATGCGGTTGTGTACCGCATACTCTTCAACTGCGGCTTTGCACGCGGCCATGTCCTGGAACACCGTGCCACCCGGGAAGTCCACCGCAGCCTTCCGCTTCTTCGGGGGAGCACGTGGGGTGGGGTAAGAGATGCGTGCGGGAGCGGCCTTCGCCTTGGCGTCGGCTGCCCGTGCCTCATCGTCAGAACCGACGGTCCTGCCCTTCGTAGAGTGCACACGCCCGCCTACACGGGACATCCTGAGGGGTCCGTTGGCTTCACGGCGTGGGGCCCCGTCGACTGTAGCTGCCGGTGTATCGTCGTTCTCGGCACTTGGTGTCTGCTGCGTCAAGCACGGATCATCTGTGCCGTAGTCTTCGCTCTCGTCCGGCGGGAACCAGGATGAAGTGACAGGTACGGCACCACTGTGGTACATCGTACCCGCCATCGGGACAATCCATGGGCATTTTGTTCATAAAACCGAACATTTTATACATTGGATGCCCACGGTCGTCCCGCATGCACCGTGTACGAGGTTGCCGTGGGCTCGACCAACATCAACAACGCTTCGAAGCAACACAATGTAATGCACGGCCAGACCACCCCCCCTCCCCCAACCGCAACTGTTCTCGAACGTCGGAAAATGTTTTCCTGTACTGCGTATGACAGACGCTGTGGTAGGCACATGGTGACCGTGCATGATGGGAGATACATGGCGACTCGGGAACCCGGCAGAGTGTGAACCGTGACAGGCTGTCAACATCAGATGCGAGTGCGCGCGAACACACGGGCGTGTTAGGTACCTACGTTTGTACAAAATGTTAACCTTCGTTGAACCTTGAAAAAACAGACATGACGTGACACAATTGACACGATGGTGTGCAGCGCCTATGTACGAAGTCAAGCGTTACATTATGTTATGTAAGACCCTCGTGAACAAGGCGTCGGAGCCCTAACGAACCACGCGGTATTCTTCCATATTTGAAGAACGACTGGCGACGACATCTCTTGTATCATGGTTGTTGAAATCAATGTCGAAAACGTTAAAACCATGAAACATATATCACGCGTGCCCATACCTGACACTAACCGGGGTCACAGATGTCATGTCGATTTCAACTATGGGCATCGCAGTCATTTCGATTCCGACTATGGACACCGCATGCGAGTCGGAATCGACTTTGGGCACCGCATACGGTTCGCTTTCGACATTGGGCACCGCGGATCTATCGACCGCGACGATGGGCATATAACAACTCCGTCCCAGAAAATAGGTCTATTTCCTGATTGGCTGGTTAGCTGAGTAACAAGCTCTACAGAGCTGAGGGGGGGCCTAGAACTTGGAGGGGTCTCCCATTGTTGTTCATTCTTGATTCCTAATCAATTACTATCAGTTTTCAGCTGCTTTCTGGCGCTAACTCTGGCGCGCGCATTTCTGAGTAACAAACCCAGAGCTTCCAGACTTAGTCTCTAGAGCAGCAGACTGAGGGGGTAGCTGACTTAAGCAACTAGCGTGGAAGCCCGCACGCTGCATCAACAACGCTACTGCCCCAACCTGCTGCATAGTTTTCCTTTTATTCACGACAAGAGCTCGTTGGTGGCGCACTTTGAAGAACTAAAAGGGGCTAGATCCCCGGACATTGTGATAAACACCGTCGTTGGTCCACACGTAAGTATGTCAACCACAATCATCAAATGTTGCAAAAAGAATGAAAGGTCCTGGAGTTTCATCACTTTGATACAAACTTGTTCCAGACTATCAGAAGGCACTACTAAATTTTGGTTTGGCTTCTAATCTGCTTGCTTCTCTAAATTAATGGCTTGATGCTAGGAATGGTGAGACATGCATCGTAGGGGTTTGGAAGATTGTGTGCAAAATGACTTAAACCTCTAGCCCTCTCCCCCGCTTACATGAGTGTCATCGACTAGTAAATGCTTCAAACACCTCATACATGCCCTGAAATCGACATCACGGGCGAAGGGGACTGTGATGAAATGTGAGGTCGGATGCAGTCCTTGTATAGAAACCACCTCTGTAGCGACATAATCCTGGCACCTTTAAAATCTGGTCAGATTCACCCATACAAAAAATTTCAAACATGTCCAACTTTTGCGTATTACAGTTTTGGATAACAGAAATGATGTCTTTCTTTACACTAGGGGGTTCAGCGCCACAACGTTTGTCTGATGGATATCGCCAGACACAGGCGATCATTGCACAAGTGTGTCGACGACATGGACAGCCTCCCTCCCGTACCAGACGGCTCAAACCTGCATCACCTAGAAATCACAAGGGGTTGTCCCATTCTGTTTTTCTCCTTTGGCATTCTTTACTCATGCTGGTTGCTGGGTTAATCCGAGAAATATGCGCTGCTGCATGATTACAGACCGCGGCCATGCAGCCTGAGCAGATATGTGCCATGCCTGCCTCCTAGCCTGCCCGCCCGCCTGCTAGCTGAATGGGGCCAGACATTCCACCTGCCAGCCTGCCAGCTTGCCCGACCGCCCACCCGCCTGCCTGAGCGGTCAGCCCCTGCTAGCCTCAATGCCTTGTTGTCCTACCGTTCTGCTCTCCAGCCTCCCATGTGACCTCAGCAATTTCTCCAGTCCCCCTATCCCCTGACTGATTTCTCCCCTGTTTCTGGGTTTCCCTATCAACCTTTCGTCCTGCTTGTCTCACGCAACCTCTCTGTGTCGCCCACCCACCGTTTCGCTAAGTGACTCTGTGGCTCTATTGCTCCATTGCCCTCTCACCCTCTCGCGCTCTCACCAATCATGTGCTCTCCCTCTCTCGCACTCTCACCAACTATGTGTTCTCCCTCTCTCGTGCTCACTTGCATCCTCTCAAGCCCTCTTCCCTTGTTCCCTCACCTCCCTCACCCTCCTCCTCTCGCACCGTCACCTTATTGCCCTCTCACCCTTCCACCTTGCTACATTCTCTTACTCCAGCACTCCCGCTCTCTCTCTCTCCCTGCCACCCTGCCGTCCTGTGCAAAGCTCCACCCGTTCTCTCGCCCTAACTCATTCGTACTATCACGCTCTCACTCAATCCCACTCTTGCACTTTTGCCCCAATATACCTAGGCCCTCTCTTTCCGTTGTCCACTCGCAAAGTATCCCTCGTGCTCTATCTTCCCTCCTTTACTCCCCCCTCTCCCCCTCTTTCGCCCTCAACCTCTCTCGTCCACCCTCCATCACTCCCATTCCCTCTATTACCAAATCATCCTGCTTCCTCATCCCCCTGACTCCCTGTCGCCCAACGGTCCTCAAGCCAAGTCTCTCTCTAGCCCTCCCTCAAACTCGCCTGGCAGTATTTGGTTGCGACTCCCACTTCATGCCTCCGACGACAAGTCAGCTCAGTCGGTAACGTGGGACCTAGTCGGCAGCCGTCAACTGAACCTGTACAGGGATGAGGGTATGTGCACCTTACCAGTCTGTACGATGCAGACATACTGGCCTAA
>SZWC01004217.1:19584-33154 GCA_023375785.1 Penium margaritaceum
GCAGAAGCAGGGGTAGCGCCGTCATCCAAGGGTAGCGCTGAGCATCACCAAGCCTCAAAATGGCAGCACCTGGTGTTGTGACAGCAGTCCAGCCTTTAGAGAGGCTGGAGGGACGCGCCAATTTCACGTTTTGGAAGATCTGTACCTGCCTCCCTTTGGAGGAGAGGGGTTTGTGGGAAGAGGTGAGTGACGCTGAGTTAGCTCCAAATCCGCAAGCACAAGGCATCACCACAGTACAGGTGGTGGCGGGGGTGACGTCATAGAAGGGTGCAGCCGGTGCAGGTTCATCTGTAGCTGCACGAGCGGCATATGAGAGGAAGAAGAAGGACAGGCATGCCTATAGGTTGCTTGTCAACACCATCTCCAACCTGCATCTTTAGTACGTGCATGACAAGGCTACTGCAAAGGAAGGATGGAACACGATGTGCAAGAAGCATCAGAGCAAGGTTCTTGCATTCCTCATGCTTTTAGAGGAGAAGATGATGGCACTAAAAATGCAGGATGGCAAAGGGATGGAGGCGTACCTCGACAGGACAAAGGAGCTGGCAAAGCAGCTGAGAGCGGCAGGCAACCCTGTGGAAGAGACCCTCTTGATCTTCCTCTTGTTGAGGAGACTCCCAAACAGCTACAATACGGTACGAGAGACGCTAGAGTGCTAGTCAACTCTCGACCTTGACTTCATCTGCACAGACCTGGTACATGTGGAATTATATTATAATGGAGCAAAGCAGAATGGCGGTGGCACGGTGAAGCAGCTTTCGTGGCCAGGAGCTCACGCAACCAGCAACAGCACCAATGTGGGCAACAAAAAGGCAAAAATAAAGGCAAATGCCACTACTGCCAGAAAGAGGGACACTACAAAAGGAGTGTTTCAAGCTCAAGAGGGACCAGAAGGAGCAGCAGCAGCAGCAAAAGTAGTAGTCTCCACATCAGGAATAGCAGCAATCATGGTAGCGTCAGCAGGTGTCGATTTGCTTATGGTCCAAGTTTCAGGCCCATCCAACGGTCGGATTGGGAGATATGCATTTTCGAAGTTTTCGGGTTCATGGACTGCCGATGTCTAGGTGACCATGGGTGACGGCTCCATGCCTTAGCCTGAGAAAAGAAAAAGGCAAGAGGTCCAGGGTCAAGACTTGATGGAAGAAATATCCAAAAAGGTCCTTGGTCTTAGGATTGCCTTGTTAGAGTGTGTTAACTAGGATAAAGGTACCTCTCCTTAATTTTTAGGTGAGGTGAGATCCTTGTGTGCTAGCCATAGACACATGGCGATTCTCAATGGGTTTTTGGGTGATATGACCACTAGGAGTGTGCCATGAGAGCATTCTCTAGCTCTCTAGGTTGTGTGTAACTGGTCAGCCTGATTGCTATGCTGATTTCCTCTCTTGTGTAAGATTGTGGATTCTAGTGTGTGAGCATTAGCCTCCATGGCTAAGTGGTGTGGCTTGTGAGAGGACTTACTTGTCCAAGCTCTAGCTCTAAATGTACTTCATTATTTTGAGTAATTTAACAACCATTCTTCAGTACAACTGATGCCCTTTCAGTCCTACATACTCGCTACTCCAATGCTCCCTCTCTCATGTAGATCCAACATTTGGTATCAGAGCCAAGTTGTACCAGTTTCAGCCAGCTGAGGCCGTCACTTTGAAAGTGACAGGTTAGAGTCAAACCTTTTCTAAATGTGAAGATCGACCACTGGATCTTCAAGTTCGCAAGCCAAGCTTTTTAACGAGTCCAAGATCGCAAACATCCAACAGTCCTATTGAGCGTTAGTTCAAAACGAGGTCGGCCAGGGCTACACTCTTTTCTATGAGTAAGACTATCGCCTTGTGATGACCATAACTCTCTTGTCTCTTTGTCAAATGAAAAACGTGGCACATGCAAATTGTAGTACTTTTCCTAATCCTTTATATATGTATAAAACTATTTGCATTCCATCCATTTGTTTGGAAGGAAGACCGCTTATAAGCTGGCTGGTCTAAATTGGAGTAGGAGCAGAAGTATACCCTGTTTTGAAGAGGGTACATCTTTCAAAATCAATTGTTGGTGACCCTGTTTTATGGGTCGATCTTAAACGTTTTGAGCTACTACAACGGAGGGATGGGATACGTTGTGCAAGAAGTATGAGAGCAAAGATCTTGCATCCCTCATGCTTTTGGAGGAGAAGATAATGGCGTTTAAAATGCATGGTTTCGAAGGGATGGAGGTGTACCATGACAGGGCAAAGGAGCTGGCAAAGCAGCTGAGAGCAGCCGGAAACCATGTGGAAGAGACGGGCTTCATCCTCCTCTTGCTGAGGTAACTCCCAACCAACTATGACACGGTACGAGAGACGCAGGAGTTCCTGCCAACTCTCGACCTCGACTTCATCTGCACATACCTAATGCAGGTAGAATTGCGTCGCAATACAGTAAAGCACTATGGTGGTGGCCACAGTGAAGCAGCTTTTGTGGCCACAAGCTCATGCAACCAGCAGGAGCCGCAGCAGTCTGGGCAGCAGAAAGGCAAAAAAAAGGCAAATGCTACTACTGCCAGAAAGAGAGACATTACAAAAAGGAGTGTTTCAAACTCAAGAGGGACCAGGAGGAGCAACAGTAGTAAAAGCAGTAGTCTCCACAGCAACAGCAACAGTAGTCAAAGCAGCGTTAGAAGCAGCAGCAGCAACAACAACTAAACCAAGCTGGTGTACACCACTTTGGCAATATGAATGTGACAAAGGAGATGCGTGACCGTCTCTTCATGGCGAAGTCTGACATGTGGCAGGTAGAGAAGGCGGATCTTGCATGGTACAAGGATTCAGGGTGTACCAAGAGCCTGACATATCGCAAGGAGTAGTTTACGCAGCTACTGTCCATTCCTCTCTGTCCTATCGCTATGGGTGATGATTGGGTGGTGTATGCTGAAGGGATTCGGATTGTGGAGAGGTTGTTGGAGACCCCATGTGGCATTGAAGTGGGAGTGTTCCATGGCGTGCTGTATGTACCTGATACTGCATTCAACATCCTCTCAGTCTCCTCTCTCACCAACACATGACTGNAGCAACAACTAAACCAAGCTGGTGTACACCACTTTGGCAATATGAATGTGACAAAGGAGATGCGTGACCGTCTCTTCATGGCGAAGTCTGACATGTGGCAGGTAGAGAAGGCGGATCTTGCATGGTACAAGGATTCAGGGTGTACCAAGAGCCTGACATATCGCAAGGAGTAGTTTACGCAGCTACTGTCCATTCCTCTCTGTCCTATCGCTATGGGTGATGATTGGGTGGTGTATGCTGAAGGGATTCGGATTGTGGAGAGGTTGTTGGAGACCCCATGTAGCATTGAAGTGGGAGTGTTCCATGGCGTGCTGTATGTACCTGATACTACATTCAACATCCTCTCAGTCTCCTCTCTCACCAACACACGACTGCGCCTCGTCTTTGACAATGGCTATAGCTACATCCTCAACAAGGATACTGGAGAGGACTTGTCCAGGTCGGTGAAAGAGGGCGACATGTACCGCCTGTTGGGGGAGACCAAGATCCCACATGAACAGAGTCTTACAGTAGTGGTACAAGCAACAAATGGCGAGATCTGGCATGCGCACAATGGCCACATCGGCATGCGCGCCTTACAGCAGCTTCAAGTAAAACAGATGGTGCGTGACCTGTCCACCATCTCCAACTTTGAGCAACAGTTGTGCATCGGCTGTTTGGAAGGGAAGCAGCATCGCGATGTATTCTCTGGAGTAGGAGAGCATGTAAAGGAGGTGCTGGAGCTGGTCCACACAGACGTGTGTGGCCCGATGCAGACCCAGAGCTTTGAAGGCTCTAGGTATTTTCTGACCTTCATTGATGATTTTCAGCCATTACATTGCTGTGTACTTCCTTGCTCCCAAGGACCAGTGCTTTGATAGGTTCAAGGACTTCAAGGCAATGGTGGAGAACCAGACTGGCAAGAAGATCAAGACGCAGTGCAGCGACCGCAGTGGAGAGTACCTGAGTAAGGAGTTCCGAGACTACCTCGCAGCAACCGGCATCAAGGCGTAGTGCAATATGCCATACTCGCCGCAGCTGAACAGTGTAGCAGAAGGCGCCAATCGCACCATCCTTGAATTGGCACGCTCCATGCTTCACGCGGCTCGGCTGACTACGTTATCTAGGCCGAAGCCGTTAGTACTGTCGTCTACATCAAGAACTGCAATCCAACTAAGACGCTGGAACAGATGACGCCGTACGAGTCCTGATTTGGCAAGAAGCCGAGCCTGGGTCATCTTCGTACGTTTGGCAGCTTGGCACACATGCACGTGCTAAAGGAGAAGCACCTGAAGTTGGACATAAAGAGCGTGCAGATGCTGATGATTGGTTATGACATGGGAAGTAAGGCCTATCATCTCTATGAGAGGGATATAGGCCACGTCATCATCTCCAGGGATGTCGTCTTCAACGAAAGTAACGTCATTGGTACCAACATCGTCTGTGAAGAGGCAGCAAAACTAGCAGCTGACAAAGCAGTGGGAGGAGACATTTTTCCTAGCCCTGTCTCTCCTCATCCTTCCTCCACTCTGACAATGGGAAAATCAGTCTACTCTTTCATGTCTGATGCAGCAGATACAGCGGCCTCATCGGCAGAAGAAGAGGAAGGAGATGCAACACCACTAGCAGCAGCAGTTGTGCCAGTAGCACCGTACCAACCGCCCACTAACGCTCCAGCACCAGGTCGCACGTACCCCCTTAGGGTACTCTATAAGCCTGGTGAGTGCGGCCATTTCTATATGCTGCAAAAACCAGAATAAATGAACATCACAGTTGCAACAGATTCAGATGTGCCATTGTCCTACAAGGAGGCCATGGCTGCAACAGATGCATCAGATTGGATGCAAGCTGTGCAGTAGGAGATACATTTACAGCTCAACAACGGTATATGGGAACTGACTGAGCATCCACCTGGATGCAAAGTGATGAAGTGCAAGTGGGTGTCCAAGAAGAAGCGGTGAGCAAATGGTAACCTGGAAAAGTACAAGGCGAGGTTGGTCGACAAGGGCTACTCGCAGCAAGAAGGCATCGACTACACAAAAACGTTTGCTCCTCTTGTAAAGTTTACCTCTATGTGTATGCTCCTTTCTTATGCAACAGCTGAGGACTTCGAGATTCACCACATGAATATGAAGACGGCATTCTTCAACAGTGACTTGGAGGAGGAGATCTACATGGAGCAGCCGAACGGTTTGTCATGGATGGCCAGGAGCACCTGCTTTACAAGCTCCAAAAGTCGTTGTACGGCCTTAAGCAAGCGTCGCGTACTTGGAATCAGAAGTTGGATGCGACATTATAGTGCATGGGGTTTGAGCGCAGCGAGTGTGACTACAACGTGTATCGCTGGTAGTATGAGTATGGGATCCTCATCATCATTATCTATGTGGATGACACACTTCTCCTTTCCAAGAGCATGTCTGCACTACAGGAGTTCAAGGAGCCATGCAGGAGCGCTTCTAGATGTCTGATCTTTGGGAGGCGTCATACTTCCTTGGTATCCAGATCACGCGTGACAGCAAATCATGCTCTCTCTCGCTGTAGCACAGGCGTTACATCAAGGATGTCTTGCAGCAGTTCGGCATGGCAAAGGCAAAACCCATCGGTATGCCGCTTGGACGCGGCAGCACTTCGTGAGCTTCATTGGAGAAACAAATGCAGCTGAGCGGCAAAAGTACCAGAGCGTCGTCACCATTCTTACGTACCTGATGGAGGCAACCAGGCCGGACCTCGTACAGGCTGTGAGTACTGTGAGCCAACACATGGGTAATCCCGGACATGAGTACCAGAAGGCAGTGAAATGGATCTTCCGCTACCTTGCTAGAACCATCAACATCGGCATCACGTACAACGCCAATGATAACAATATCATCGGCTATACAGACGCAGATTGGGCTTCAAACCCTGAGGACCACAAGTCCATCACTGGACATGTGTTCCTCATGAATGGCGGGACCATAAGCTGGTTCAGCAAGCGGAAGGTGGTCGTGGCCACCTCAAGCACGGAAGCTGAGTACGTCTCTCTCAGTTTTGGAGCAAAGGAAGCAGTTTGACTTCACATCTCATGGCTGAGATGAGAGGGAGTGCAGGAGTTCCAGTTCCTGTACGCATCGATAACCAGAGCGTAACTTCCCTCGCAAATAATCCTGAGCACCATGCACGTACCAAGCACATTGACATCGCATATCACTTCATGAGGCACATGGTGCAGGAGGGTACTATCAAGCTGGAGTTTACTCCAACCAGCAAGCAGGTCACTGAAGCAGCACTTTCGCCATAAGTAGCACTTCTGCATGAACGCATGTTGACTCAGCCCACTCTGACTACGACAAAGAGGGAGATTGTTGGGAAAGGAGCCATACGGCTAAGTTTCAAGTCCACAGGAGCACGTTCCAGGAACCTACTAGATTCTTGCTCCGATCGTCAATCGGACTTCACCATTAGAAAAATCAAGTTACAAATTGTCTACGGTCCAAGTTTCGGGCCTATCCAACGATTGGATTGGGAGAAATGAGTTTTTGAAATTTCAAGGGTCTTGAACCGCTCATGTCTGGGTGACCATGGGTGACGGCTCCATGCCTTAGGCTGAGAAAAGGAAAAGGCAAGAGGTCCAGGGCCAAGACCTGATAGGAGAAATATCCATAAAGGTCCTTTGTCTTAGGACTGCCTTGTTAGAGTGTGCTGACTAGGATAAAGGTACCTCTCCTTAGTTTTCAGCTGAGGTGAGATCCTTGTATCCTAGCCATGGACACATGGCGATTCTCCATGAGTTTTTGGGTGTTGTGACCAATAGGAGTGTGCCATGAGAGCATTCTCTAGCTCTCTATGTCGTGTGTGACTGGTCAGCCTGATTGCTAGGCTCATTTCCTCTCTTGTATGAGCTTTTGGACCGTAGTGTGTGAGCCTTAGCCTCCATGGCTAAGTGATGTGGCTTGTGAGCGGGCTGACTTGCCCAAGCTCTAGTTCTAAATGTACTCCATCATTTTGAGTGATTTAACAACCATCCTTCAGCACAACTGATGCCCTTTCAGTGCAACATGCTCACTGCTCCAAGGCTCCCTCTCTTCTCCATATGCAACAAATGTGGCCAAGGAGGTGCGTGACCATCTCTTCATGGCGAAGTCTGATACGTCGCAGGTGGAGAAGGTGGATCTCGCATGGTACAAGGACTCAGGGTGTACCAAGAGCCCGACACATTACAAGGAATGGTTAAGGCAGGTGCTATCCATCCCTCCCTGTCCCATTGCCATGGATGATAATCGGGTGGTGTATGCTGAGGGGATTGGGATTGTGGAGATATGGTTGGAGACCCCATGTGGCATTGAAGTGGGAGTGTTCCATGGCGTGCTGTATGTACCTAATGGTGCATTCAACCTCCTCTCTGTCTCCTCTCTCACCAACACAAGACTACGCGTGGTTTTTCACGATGACTATGGCTACATCCTCAACATGACATAGGAGAGGAGTTGGCCAGGTCGGTAAAGGAGGGCGACATGTGCCGCCTGCTAGGGGCGACCAAGATCCCGCGTGAGCAGAGTCTTGCAACAGTGGTGCAGGCAACAGATGGCGAGATCTGGCATGCGTGCTATGGCCACATCGGCATGCGCGCCTTGCAGCAGCTTCAAGTGAAGCAGATGGTACGTGATTTACGCACCATCTCCAACTTTGAGGACTAGGTGTGCAACGGCAGTTTGGAAGGAAAGCAGCATCGTGAGGCGTTCTCTGGAGCAGAGGAGCATACCAAGGAGGTGCTGCAACTTGTCCACACAGACTTGTGTGGCCTGATGTAGACCCATAGCTGTGCAGGCTCTAGGTGTTTTCTAACCTTCATTGATGATTTCACCCATTACACTGCATTGTACTTCCTTGCTTCTTGGGACCAATGCTTTGACAGGTTCAAGGAGTTCAAGGCAATGGTAGAGAAACAGACTTGCAAGAAGATCAAGGCGTTGTACAGCGATCGCAGTAGAGAGTACCTCAGCAAGGAGGTCTAGGACTACCTTGTAGCAACTGGCATCAAGGCGCAGCATACTACGCCATACTCGCCGTAGTAAAACGGTGTAGTAGAACGCGCCAACTACACCATCGTTGAGTCGACGCGCTCCATCACGCGGCTCGATTGACCTAAGACTTCTCCGTGAGCACTTTGGTCTACGTCAAGAACCGCAGTCTAACTAAGACCCTAGAGCAGATGCACAATACGTGGCGTGGTTCGGCAAGAAGCCAAGCATGGGTCATCTTCGTACGTTTGGTAGCTTGGCATCCATGCACGTACCGAAAGAGAAGCAGCAGAAGTGGGGCGCAAACAGCATACAGATAGTGATGATCGGCTATGACATGGCAAGCAAGGCCTACCGTCTCTACAAGAGGGATATGGGCCATGTCATCATCTCCAGGGATATCGTCTTCAATGAAAGCAACGTCATTGGTACCAATCTCGTCTGTGAGGGGGCAGAAGAACAAGCAGCTGATGAAGCAGTGGGAACAAACATTTTTCCTGACCCTATCCCTCCTGATCCGTCCTCCACTATGACGGTGGAAGAATCAATCAATTCTCCCATGTCTGATGCGGCCAATACAACGGCCTCATCGACAGAAGCACTGGAAGGAGATGCAGCACCACCACAAGCAATAGTTGTACTCGCAGTACCGCATTCGCCGCTTGCTAACTCTCCAATACCAGGTCGCAGGTACCCTCTCAGGGTGTGTTACAAGCCTGGTGAGCACGGCCATTTTTGGATACTGCAGAAACCAGAACAGATGAGCGTCGCAGTTGTAGCAGATTCATATGAGCCATCGTCATACAAGGAGGCCATAGTTGCACCAGTTAGAACAGACTGGCTGCAAGCCGTGTAGCAGGAGATATAGTCACAGTTGGACTACGGCACATGGGAGCTGACGGAGCGTCCACCTTGACGTAAGGTGATCAAGTGCAAGTGGGTGTTCAAGAAGAAGCGGGGAGTAGATGGCAACCTGGAAAAGTACAAGGCGAGGCTGATCGCCAAGGGGTACTCGTAGTGGGAGGGCATCGACTACACAGAAACCTTTGCTCCTATTGCAAAGTTTTCCTCTGTGCGCACGCTCCTCTTTTATGCAGTAGCTAAGGACTTTGAGGTTCACCATATGGATCCCAAGACAGCATTCTTGAATGTTGACTTGGTGGAGGAGATCTACATGGAGCAGCCAGAGGGGTTCGTCATGGATGGCCAGGATCACCTGGTTTGCAAGGTGCACAATTTGCTATACGACCTCAAGCAAGCGACGCGTGCTTGGAACCAGAAGTTGGATGCGGTATTGCAGTCCATGGATTTTTAGCGTAGCGAGTGTGACTATAGCATGTATTGCTGGCTGCATGAGCATGAGATCCTCATCAATATTATCTATGGGGATGACATACTCCTTTCCACCAACATGTCTGTACTACAGGAGTTCAAGGAGGCCATGCTGGAGTACTTCCAGATGTTTGATCTCGGAGAGGCGTCATACTTCCTCGGCATCCAGATCACGCGTGACTGCAAGTCACGTTCTCTCTCGTTGTAGCAGAGTCCCTACATCAAGGACGTCCCACAACGCTTAGCATGGCAGAGGCCAAATCCATCGGCACGCCGCTAGAGACGCAGTAGTACCTTGTGAGCTTCAGTGGAGAAGCAGATACAGTTGAGCGGCAAAAGTACCAGAGCGTCGTCGGTAGTCTTATGTACCTAATGGTGGCAACTAAGCTGGACCTCGCACAGGCTATGAGCGCTGTAAGCCAGCACATGGCTAGTCCCGGACCTGAGTACCAGAAGATAGTGAAGCGGATCTTTCGCTACCTTGCTGGACCATCAACGTTGAGATCACCTTTAACGGCAAACAAAACAACATCATCGGTTACACAGACGCAGATTGGGTTTCAAACCCTGAGAACCGCAACTCCATCTCTCGACACGTGTTTCTCATGAACGGAGGTGCCATGAGCTGGTACTGCAAACGGCAGGTTGTCGAGACTACCTCTAGTACAAAGTTGCGTACGTCTCTCTAAGCTTTGGAGCCAAGGAAGTACTTAGGCACTAGCGTCTCATGGCGGAAATGAGTGGGAGTACAGCAGTTTCAGTTCTCATGCGCGTCGACAACCATAGTGCAATTGTACTCGCCAAGAATCTCGAGTACCATGCTCGCACCAAGCACATTGACATCGCCTATCACTTCATCAGGCACATGGTGTAGCAGGGTGCAATCAAGCTGGAGTTCACTCCAACCAGCAAGCAAGTCGTTGATTTCTGCACCAAGCCAGTGACCCATGAGAAGCAGCGGTTCTGCATGAAGGCATGTGGACTCAACCCACTCTGACTATCGCAAAGTAGGAGATTGTTGGGAAAGGAGCCATCCAGCTCAGTTTCAGGTTCACAAGAGCAAGTTCCAGGAAGATACCAAATGCATGCAAGATACCAAATCTGAGTATACCATTGAAAAGATCAGGAGGCAATTTGTCTATGGTCCAAGTTTCACGCTGATCCAATAGTCGAGCTGGGAGATGAATTTTTGAAGTTTCTGGGGTCATGGACCGCCGATGTCTAGGTGATCATGGGTGACAGCTCCATGCAAGTTCCAGGAAAGTACCAGATGCCTGCTCCGATCGCCAATCCGACTTCACCATTGGAAAGATCAGGAGGTAAAATGTCTATGGTCCAAGTTTGAGGCCGATCCAACGGTCGGATTAGGAGATATGAATTTTCGAAGTTTCGGGGATCATGGACCGTCGATGTCTGGATGGGCATGGGTGATGGCTCCATGCCTTAGCCTGAGAAAAGAAAAATGCAGGAGGTCAAGGGTCAAGACCTCATGGGAGAAATATCCAAAAAGGTCCTTGGTCTTAGGATTGCCTTGTGAGAGTGGTGTCCGCAACGTCAGAGTGGTGTCCGCAACTCTGACAAGGCAATCCTAAGACCAAGGACCTTTTTGGATATTTCTCCCATCAGGTCTTGACCCTGGACCTCTTGCCTTTTTCTTTTCTCAGGCTAAGGCATGGAGCCATCACCCATGCCCACCCAGACATCGACGGTCCATGATCCCCGAAACTTCGAAAATCATATCTCCCAGNTGGAGAATCGCCATGTGTCCATGGCTAGCACACAAGGATCTCACCTCACCTAAAAAGTAAGGAGAGGTACCTTTATCCTAGTCAGCACACTCTGACAAGGCAATCCTAAGACCAAGGACCTTTTTGGATATTTCTCCCATCAGGTCTTGACCCTGGACCTCTTGCCTTTTTCTTTTCTCAGGCTAAGGCATGGAGCCATCACCCATGCCCACCCAGACATCGACGGTCCATGATCCCCGAAACTTCGAAAATCATATCTCCCAGTCCGACCGTTGGATCGGCCTCAAACTTGGACCGTAGATATTTTGCCACCTGATCTTTCAAATGATGAAGTCGTATTGGCGATCGGAGCAGGCATCTGGTACTTTCCTGGAACTTGCTCCCGTGGACTTGAAACTGAGCCACATGGCTCCTTTCCCAACAGTGAATTGACTCTTTCGTCACAACCATTGCTGAGAAAGACTCCAATACTCCCCCTGTATTCGCACGCGTCAGACTAGTAACTCCACTAGCTACTATACACTCACTGACAAATAAAGAGCCAGCAGATGTAGTGGATGTTTCGATGCAGCTGATGTTGTCGATGCAACTGATGCTAGTGATGTAGTCGATGGTGTTGGTGTTGCAGGTGGAGCCAGAGCATGTGATGGTGTTGATGTTGCAGTTGGTGTCCATGGTGATGCTGCAAAAGTTGTACGTGTTGTTGATGTAACAGATATAATAGTTGTAGCTAATGCAGCTGGTACAATGGATGGTACCACTAGTGTAGATAGTGCTAAAACTTCAGATGATTCAGAAGGTATAGGCGTTGTCACTGCACCTGACCCTCAGGATCCAACCTCAATGCCCATTGTCAAATTTGATGTCGGTGCAACAGGTACAACTAATATAGCATATATAGCTACTACAGCTAGCACTGTGCAATTCTGCCACTTTCAGCCAGCACAGGCCGTCACTTTGAGAGTGACGGGTTGGGGTCAAACCTTCACCATATCTTTTGAAATCCCATGTTGATGACCCTGTTTTATGGGTCAATCAGAAAGGGTTTGAGCTGAATGTTCCAGTGGTGGGCTTAGTTTTTTAAAATTCCTAGTCTTATGCCCTCTACAGTCCATTTTCTATCAGACAGATTTCTGGCAGAAGAAGCGGCAGAAGCAGGGGTAGCGCCGCCATCCAAATGCAGCTCTGAGCATCACCAAGGCTCAAAATGGCAGCAATTGGCATTGTGACAGCAGCCCAGCCTTTGGAGAGGCTGGAGGGACGTGCCAAATTCACGTTTTGGAAGATCCGTACCCGCCTCCTTTTGGAGGAGAGGGGCTTGTGGGAGGTGGTGAGCGGCGATGAGCCGGCTCCAGTTCCACAGGCAAAAGGCATCACCGTAGCGCAGGTAGTTGCGGGGAATACGCCGGCAAAAGGGTGTAGCTGATGCGGGTTCTTTTGCAGCTGTACCTACGGCGTATGAGGAGTGGAAGAAGAAGGACATGCAGGCCTACAGGTTGCTTGTCAACACCATCTCCAACCTGCATCTTTAGTACGTGAGTGACAAGGCTACTACAAAGGAGGGGTGGGACACGTTGTGCAAGAGGTATGAGGGCAAGGATCCTGCATCCTTCATGCTTTTGGAGGAAAAGATTATGGCGCTGAAAATGCAGGATGGTGAAGGGATGGAGGCGTATCTGGACAGGGCAAAGGAGCTGGCGAAACAGTTGAGAGCGGCTGGCAATCCTGTGTAGGAGACGCGCTTCATTCTCCTCTTGGTGAGAGGACTCCCAACCAGCTACGACTCGGTGCTAGAGACGTTGGAGTGCCAGCCGACTCTCGACCTCGACTTCATCTGCACGCACTTGGTGCAGGTGGAACTGCGTCGCAATGCAGCAAAGTACAATGGCGGCAGCAGCAAGAATGAAGCAGCTTTCATGGCCATGGGCTCACGCAACCAGCAGCAGCAGCAGTCCGGGCAGCAGAGAGGTAAGAAGAAGGGCAAGTGCCACTATTGCCAGAAAGAAGAGCACTACAAGAAAGAGTGCTTCAAGTTTAAGAGGGACCGGAAGGAGCAGCAGCAGCAGCAGCAAAAGCAGCAATCTCCACAGCAACAACAGCAGCAGTCACAACAACGTCGGCAGCAGCAGCAGCAGCAGCAGAACCAGACTAGCGTGCGCCATTTTGGCAACATGAACGTCGCCAAGGAGGTGCGCGACTGCCTCTTCATGGCGAAGTTTGACATGTCGCAGAAGGAAAAGGCGGATCTGGCGTGGTACAAGGACTCGAGGTGTACCAAGAGTCTGACGTACCACAAGGAGTGGTTCACACAGCTACTCTCCATTCCTTCTCGGCCAATTGCTTTGGGTGATGATCCCGTGGTGTATGCTGAGGGGATTGGGATTGTGGAGATGTGGTTGGAGACCCCGCGTGGCATTGAAGTGGGAGTTTTCCATGGCGTGCTGTATGTGCCTGATGCTGCGTTCAACCTTCTCTCAGTG
>SZWC01004217.1:40275-55343 GCA_023375785.1 Penium margaritaceum
AGCAGGAGCTGTAGCAGTCTGGGCAGCAGAAAGGCAAAAAAAAGGCAAATGCTACTACTGCCAGAAAGAGAGACATTACAAAAAGGAGTGTTTCAAACTCAAGAGGGACCAGGAGGAGCAACAGTAGTAAAAGCAGTAGTCTCCACAGCAAGAGCAACAGTAGTCAAAGCAGCGTTAGAAGCAGCAGCAGCAGCAACAACTAAACCAAGCTGGTGTACACCACTTTGGCAATATGAATGTGACAAAGGAGATGCGTGACCGTCTCTTCATGGCGAAGTCTGACATGTGGCAGGTAGAGAAGGCGGATCTTGCATGGTACAAGGATTCAGGGTGTACCAAGAGCCTGACATATCGCAAGGAGTAGTTTACGCAGCTACTGTCCATTCCTCTCTGTCCTATCGCTATGGGTGATGATTGGGTGGTGTATGCTGAAGGGATTCGGATTGTGGAGAGGTTGTTGGAGACCCCATGTGGCATTGAAGTGGGAGTGTTCCATGGCGTGCTGTATGTACCTGATACTGCATTCAACATCCTCTCAGTCTCCTCTCTCACCAACACATGACTGCGCCTCGTCTTTGACAATGGCTATAGCTACATCCTCAACAAGGATACTGGAGAGGACTTGTCCAGGTCGGTGAAGGAGGGCGACATGTACCGCCTGTTGGGGGAGACCAAGATCCCGCATGAACAGAGTCTTACAGTAGTGGTACAAGCAACAGATGGCGAGATCTGGCATGCGCACAATGGCCACATCGGCATGCGTGCCTTACAGCAGCTTCAAGTAAAACAGATGGTGCGTAACCTGTCCACCATCTCCAACTTTGAGCAACAGTTGTGCATCGACTGTTTGGAAGGGAAGCAGCATCGCGAGGTATTCTCTGGAGTAGGAGAGCATGCAAAGGAGGTGCTGGAGCTGGTCCACACAGACTTGTGTGGCCCGATGCAGACCCAGAGCTTTGAAGGCTCTAGGTATTTTCTGACCTTCATTGATGATTTTCAGCCATTACATTGCTGTGTACTTCCTTGCTCCCAAGGACCAGTGCTTTGATAGGTTCAAGGACTTCAAGGCAATGGTCGAGAACCAGACTGGCAAGAAGATCAAGACGCAGTACAGCGACCGCGGTGGAGAGTACCTGAGTAAGAAGTTCCGAGACTACCTCGCAGCAACTGGCATCAAGGCGTAGTGCACTATGCCATACTCACCGCAGCTGAACAGTGTAGCAGAAGGCGCCAATCGCACCATCCTTGAATTGGCACGCTCCATGCTTCATGCGGCTCGGCTGACTACGTTATCTAGGCCGAAGCCATTAGCACTGTCGTCTACATCAAGAACTGCAATCCAACTAAGACGCTGGAGCAGATGACGCCGTACGAGTCCTGATTTGGCAAGAAGCCGAGCCTGGGTCATCTTCGTACGTTTGGCAGCTTGGCACACATGCACGTGCTAAAGGAGAAACACCTAAAGTTGGACATAAAGAGCGTGCAGATGCTGATGATTGGTTATGACGTGGGAAGTAAGGCCTATCATCTTTATGAGAGGGATACAGGCCACGTCATCATCTCCAGGGATGTCGTCTTCAACGAAAGAAACGTCATTGGTACCAACATCGTCTGTGAAGAGGCAGCAAAACCAGCAGCGGACAAAGCAGGGGGAGCAGACATTTTTCCTAGCCCTGTCTCTCCTCATCCTTCCTCCACTCTGACAATGGGAAAATCAGTCTACTCTTCCATGTCTGATGCAGTAGATACAGCGGCCTCATCGGTAGAAGAAGAGGAAGGAGACACAACACCACCAGCAGCAGCAGTTGTGCCAGTAGCACCGTACCAACCGCCCACTAACGCTCCAGCACCAGGTCGCACGTACCCTCTTAGGGTACTCTATAAGCCTGGTAAGCGCGGCCATTTCTATATGCTGCAAAAACCAGAATAAATGAACATCACAGTTGCAGCAGATTCAGATGTGCCATTGTCCTACAAGGAGGCCATGGCTGCAACAGATGCATCAGATTGGATGCAAGCTGTGCAGTAGGAGATACATTTGCAGCTCAACAACGGTATATGGGAACTGACTAAGCATCCACCTGGATGCAAAATGATGAAGTGCAAGTGGGTGTCCAAGAAGAAGCGGTGAGCAAATGGTAACCTGGAAAAGTACAAGGCGAGGTTGGTCGACAAGGGCTACTCGCAGCAAGAAGACATCGACTACACAAAAACGTTTGCTCCTCTTGTAAAGTTTACCTTTATGTGTATGCTCCTTTCTTATGCAACAGCTGAGGACTTCGATATTCACCACATGAATATGAAGACGGCATTCTTCAACGGTGACTTGGAGGAGGAGATCTACATGGAGCAGCCGAAAGGTTTGTCATGGATGGCCAAGAGTACCTTCTTTACAAGCTGCAAAAGTCGTTGTACGGCCTTAAGCAAGCGTCGCGTACTTGGAATCAGAAGTTGGATGCGACATTGTAGTGCATGGGGTTTGAGCGCAGCGAGTGTCACTACAACGTGTATCGCTGGTAGTATGAGTATGGGATCCTCATCATCATTATCTATGTGGATGACACACTTCTCCTTTCCAAGAGCATGTCTGCACTGTAGGAGTTCAAGGAGCCATGCACGAGCGCTTCTAGATGTCTGATCTTTGGGAGGCGTCATACTTGGTATCCAGATCACGCGTGACAGCAAATCATGCTCTCTCTTGCTGTAGCACAGGCGCTATATCAAGGATGTCTTGCAGCAGTTCGGCATGGCAAAGGCAAAACCCATCGGTATGCCGCTTGGACGCGGCAGCACTTCGTGAGCTTCAGTGGAGAAACAAATGCAGCTGAGCGGCAAAAGTACTAGAGCGTCGTCGCCAGTCTTACGTACCTGATGGAGGCAACCGACCGGACCTCGTACAGGTTGTGAGTACTGTGAGCCAATACATGGGTAATCCCGGACATGAGTACCAGAAGGCAGTGAAATGGATCTTCCGCTACCTTGCTATAACCATCAACATCGGCATCACGTACAACGTCAATGACAACAATATCATCGGCTATACAGACGCAGATTGGGCTTCAAACCCTGAGGACCACAAGTCCATCACTGGACATGTGTTCCTCATGAATGGCGGGACCATAAGCTGGTTCAGTAAGCGGAAGGTGGTCCTGGCCACCTCAAGCACGGAAGCTGAGTACGTCTCTCTCAGTTTTGGAGCAAAGGAAGCAGATTGACTTCACATCTCATGGCTGAGATGAGAGGGAGTGCAGGAGTTCAAGTTCCTGTACGCATCGACAACCAGAGCGTAAGTGTCCTCGCAAATAATCCTGAGCACCATGCACGTACCAAGCACATTGACATCGCATATCACTTCATCAGGCACATGGTGCAGGAGGGTACTATCAAGCTCGAGTTTACTCCAACCAGCAAGCAGGTCACTGAAGCAGCACTTTTGCCATAAGTAGCAATTCCGCATGAACTCATGTCGACTCAGCCCACTCTGACTACGACAAAGAGGGAGATTGTTGGGAAAGGAGCCATACGGCTAAGTTTCAAGTCCACAGGAGCATGTTCCAGGAACCTACAGATTCTTGCTCCGATCGTCAATCAGACTTCATCATTAGGAAATTCAAGTGGCAAATTGTCTACGGTCCAAGTTTCGGGCCTATCCAACGATTGGATTGGGAGATATGAGTTTTTGAAATTTCAAGGGTCATGAACCGCTGATGTCTGGGTGACCATGGGTGACGGCTCCATGCCTTAGGCTGAGAAAAGGAAAAGGCAAGAGGTCCAGGGCCAAGACCTGATTGGAGAAATATCCATAAAGGTCCTTTGTCTTAGGACTGCCTTGTTAGAGTGTGCTGACTAGGATAAAGGTACCTCTCCTTAGTTTTCAGCTGAGGTGAGATCCTTGTATCCTAGCCATGGACACATGGCGATTCTCCATGAGTTTTTGGGTATTGTGACCAGTAGGAGTGTGCCATGAGAGCATTCTCTAGCTCTCTAGGTCGTGTGTGACTGGTCAGCCTGATTGCTAGGCTCATTTCCTCTCTTGTATGAGCTTTTGGACCGTAGTGTGTGAGCCTTAGCCTCCATGGCTAAGTGATGTGGCTTGTGAGCGGGCTGACTTGCCCAAGCTCTAGTTCTAAATGTACTCCATCATTTTGAGTGATTTAACAACCATCCTTCAGCACAACTGATGCCCTTTCAGTGCAACATGCTCACTGCTCCAAGGCTCCCTCTCTTCTCCACATGCAACAAATGTGGCCAAGGAGGTGCGTGACCATCTCTTCATGGCAAAGTCTGATACGTCGCAGTTGGAGAAGGTGGATCTCGCATGGTACAAGGACTCAAGGTGTACCAAGAGCCCGACACCTTACAAGGAATGGTTAAGGCAGCTGCTATCCATCCCTCCCTGTCCCATTGCCATGGATGATAATCGGGTGGTGTATGCTGAGGGGATTGGGATTGTGGAGATATGGTTGGAGACCCCATGTGGCATTGAAGTGGGAGTGTTCCATGGCGTGCTGTATGTACCTAATGGTGCATTCAACCTCCTCTCTGTCTCCTCTCTCACCAACACAAGACTGCGCGTGGTTTTTCACGACGACTATGGCTACATCCTCAACAGGACACAGGAGAGGAGTTGGCCAGGTCGGTGAAGGAGGGCGACATGTACCGCCTGCTAGAGGCGACCAAGATCCCGCGTGAGCAAAGTCTTGCAACAGTGGTACAGGCAACAGATGGCGAGATCTGGCATGTGTGCTATGGCCACATCGGCATGCGCGCCTTGCAGCAGCTTCAAGTGAAGCAGATGGTACGTGACTTACGCACCATCTCCAACTTTGAGGAGTAGCTGTGCATCGGCAGTTTGGAAGCAAAGCAACATCGTGAGGCGTTCTCTGGAGCAGAGGAGCATACCAAGGAGGTACTACAGCTTGTCCACACAGACTTGTGTGGCCTGATGTAGACCCAGAGCTTTGGAGGCTCTAGGTATTTTCTAACCTTCATTGATGATTTCACCCATTACACTGCATTGTACTCCCTTGCTTCTTGGGACCAATGCTTTGACAGGCTCAAGGAGTTCAAGGCAATGGTAGAGAAACAGACTGGCAAGAAGATCAAGGCGCTGTACAGCGATCGCAGTAGAGAGTACCTCAGCAAGGAGGTCTAGGACTACCTTGTAGCAACTGGCATCAAGGCGCAGCGTACTACGCCATACTTGCCGTAGTAAAACGGTGTAGTAGAACGCGCCAACCACACCATCGTTGAGTCGACGCGCTCCATCACGCGGCTCGATTGACCTACAACTTCTCCGTGAGTACTTTGGTCCACGTCAAGAACCGCAGTCTGACTAAGACCCTAGAGCAGATGCACGATACGTGGCGTGGTTCGGCAAGAAGCCAAGCATGGGTCATCTTCGTACGTTTGGTAGCTTGGCATCCATGCACGTACCGAAAGAGAAGCAGCAGAAGTGGGGCGCAAACAGCGTACAGATAGTGATGATTGGCTATGACATGGCAAGCAAGGCCTACCGTCTGTACAAGAGGGATATGGGCCATGTCATCATCTCCAGGGATATCGTCTTCAATGAAAGTAACGTCATTGGTACCAATATCGTCTGTGAGGGGGTAGAAGAACAAGCAGCTGATGAAGCAGTGGGAACAAACATTTTTCCTGACCCTATCCCTCCTGATCCGTCCTCCACTATGACGGTGGAAGAATCATTCAATTCTCCCATGTCTGATGCGGCCAATACAACGGCCTCATCGACAGAAGCACTGGAAGGAGATGCAGCACCACCACAAGCAATAGTTGTACTCGCAGCACCGCATTCGCCGCTTGCTAACTCTCCAATACCAGGTCGCAGGTACCCTCTCAGGGTGTGTTACAAGACTGGTGAGCACGGCCATTTTTTGATACTGTAGAAACCAGAACAGATGAACGTCGCAGTTGTAGCAGATTCATATGAGCCATCGTTATACAAGGAGGCCATAGTTGCACCAGTTAGAACAGATTGGCTGCAAGCCGTGTAGCAAGAGATATAGTCACAGTTGGACTACGGCACATGGGAGCTGACGGAGCGTCCACCTTGACGTAAGGTGATCAAGTGCAAGTGGATATTCAAGAAGAAGCGGGGAGCAGATGGCAACCTGGAAAAGTACAAGGCGAGGCTGATCGCCAAGGGGTACTCGTAGTGGGAGGGCATCGACTACACAGAAACCTTTGCTCCTATTACAAAGTTTTCCTCTGTGAGCACGCTCCTCTTTTATGCAGTAGCTAAGGACTTTGAGGTTCACCACATGGATCCCAAGACAGCATTCTTGAATGTTGACTCGGTGGAGGAGATCTACATAGAGCAGCCAGAGGGGTTCGTCATGGATGGCCAGGATCACCAGGTTTGCATGCTGCAGAATTCGCTATACGACCTCAAGCAAGCGACGCGTGCTTGGAACCAGAAGTTGGATGCGGTATTGCAGTGCATGGATTTTGAGCGTAGTGAGTGTGACTATAGCATGTATTGCTGGCAGCATGAGCATGAGATCCTCATCAATGTTATTTATGTGGATGACATACTCCTTTCCACCAGCATGTCTGCACTACAGGAGTTCAAGGAGGCCATGCTGGAGTACTTCCAGATGTCTGATCTCGGAGAGGCGTCATACTTCCTCGGCATCCAGATCACGCGTGACCGCAAGTCACGTTCTCTCTCGTTGTAGCAGAGTCCCTACATCAAGGACGTCCCATAACGCTTAGCATGGTAGAGGCCAAATCCATCGGCACGCCGCTAGAGACGCAGCAGTACCTTGTGAGCTTCAATGGAGAAGCAGATACAGTTGAGCGGCAAAAGTACCAGAGCGTCGTCGGTAGTCTTATGTACCTAATGGTGGCAACTAAGCTGGACCTCGCACAGGCTATGAGCGCTGTAAGCCAGCACATGGCTAATCCCGGACCTGAGTACCAGAAGATAGTAAAGCGGATCTTTCGCTACCTTGCTAGACCATCAAGGTTGACATCACCTTTAACGGCAAAGAAAACAACATCATCGGTTACACAGACGCAGATTGGGTTTCAAACCCTGAGAACCTCAACTCCATCTCTCGACACGTGTTTCTCATGAACGGAGGTGCCATGAGCTGGTACTGCAAACGGCAGGTTGTCGAGACTACCTCTAGCACAGAAGCTGCGTACGTCTCTCTAAGCTTTGGAGCCAAGGATGTACTTAGGCACTAGCGTCTCATGGCGGAAATGAGTGGGAGTACAGCAGTTTCAGTTCTCATGCGCGTCGACAACCATAGTGCAATTGTACTCGCCAAGAATCTCGAGTACCATGCTCGCACCAAGCACATTGACATCGCCTATCACTTCATCAGGCACATGGTGCAGCAGGGTGCTATCAAGCTGGAGTTCACTCCAACCAGCAAGCAGGTCGTTGATTTCTGCACCAAGCCAGTGACCCATGAGAAGCAGCGGTTCTGCATGAAGGCATGTGGACTCAACCCACTCTGACTATCGCAAACTGGGAGATTGTTGGGAAAGGAGCCATCCAGCTCGGTTTGAGGTCCACAAGAGCAAGTTCCAGGAAGATACCAAATGCATGCAAGTTACCAAATCTGAGTATACCATTGAAAAGATCAGGAGGCAATTTGTCTATGGTCCAAGTTTCACGCTGATCCAATAGTCGAGTTGGGAGATGAATTTTTGAAGTTTGTGGGGTCATGGACCGCCGATGTTTGGGTGATCATGGGTGACGGCTCCATGCCTTAGCCTGAGAAAAGAAAAATGCAGGAGGTCAAGGGTCAAGACCTCATGGGAGAAATATCCAAAAAGGTCCTTGGTCTTAGGATTGCCTTGTCAGAGTGTGCTGACTAGGATAAAGATACCTCTCCTTACTTTTTAGGTGAGGTGAGATCCTTGTGTGCTAGCCATGGACACATGGCGATTCTCCATGGGATTTTGGGTGATGTGACCACTAGGAGTGTGNTGGGCATGGGTGATGGCTCCATGCCTTAGCCTGAGAAAAGAAAAATGCAGGAGGTCAAGGGTCAAGACCTCATGGGAGAAATATCCAAAAAGGTCCTTGGTCTTAGGATTGCCTTGTCAGAGTGTGCTGACTAGGATAAAGATACCTCTCCTTACTTTTTAGGTGAGGTGAGATCCTTGTGTGCTAGCCATGGACACATGGCGATTCTCCATGGGATTTTGGGTGATGTGACCACTAGGAGTGTGTAATGAGAGCTTTCTCTAGCTCTCAAGGTCCTGTGTGACTACTCGGCCTGATTGCTAGGCTGATTTCCTCCCTCGTGTGGGATTGTGGACTCTAGTGTGTAATGTGAAAATTAGCACTTCTCCAGGATCATAGGTGTCTCAGGAGATATAACAAATCAAACAACTATGACTAGAATCCACTGTGTTGTACACACTACAACTGTACGCTACAAAGAATCTCTTTCTATTACACACTGACGATTCAAGAGGTTACACAAAAGTCAGAGGTACACGGCTCGTCTCTTGAGCTTTCCAATGATATGCTATACTTGAAAAATGATGCGGTACAGACGAAGTAATCTACAAATGAAACTACTACCTATTTGTACTAGTCTAGTGACTAGGAAATACAAAGAGCAAGCAAAATGCACGAGTTTGGTTTGTCCGGTCCGCTTGTGTCTTCCTTGAGCGACCCGGACGCCGGTCGGTGTCTCTTGGCACCGAGCGACCGAGGTTGGCGGATGCCCAGCGCCCTCGATGCGATCCACGGATGAGATCGAGTTGATCTGCGGTAGGTCTTCTGCTTCCGTCGATCTTCTCGCTCGTCGGGTGAAGAGGAGCTTGTGCTCGCACTCTCGATCCCGCGACGGCTGCGATCTCTCTGTTCTCTACGCGATGCTCTCCCATCCATCGATCCCTTGTTTATAAAGATACTGTAGCTCTGTTCTCTCCATCCGATGCCTCGGTCGTAGCCCGTCCATCTGCTCTGATCTTCGGTCCGTGTTTCTGCTGCTCCAGCAAAAGTCACGTCAGCACCCATCGTATCGAGAGGAGCTCACGCTCGCACTCTCGTACTTGCACTCGGTCCTCACCGAGGCCATGACCTGTATTTCTGCAAATTATGCCAGAACTTAAGGTGGCCGTCCGCAGTATTCTATCAAATCAATAAGAGGCTGCGGCAGGCCCTCGTACCGGGTTAGACTCCCGGACGACGGTAACTGACCCCGCCATCGGTAGAGCAGAGTCTAGTAGAGTAGAGTCCGGTAGGGTAGACTGAGGGGTGGGGGAGAGAGTGGCGACCTCTCTCCCAGCCCTCTTGCCTTTTGTATCCCAAGTGCCCATGCCGAGCACAAAGTAGGACACTTGTGAGATAGTGACATAATCTATGTCACATTTCTCCTTTTGCTCATATCTCCAGATCGAGCCATCCAAATTGGCTGAAATTTAGCACTGCATGGCTGACGAGGACATCTGTCTATCGGTTCCACCTGATCAGGAATCGGCCTTCTCGTGATGAAGATCCTGATTTTCCAACATGTAAGTCTTACCTTCAATGGGTAAGTAGTGTGACCTGTTAGAGGGCTGACTTGCCCAAGGTCTAGCTCTAAATGTACTCCATCATTTTCAGTGATTTAATAACCATTCTTCAGAACAATTGATGCCCTTTCGGTCCCATATGCTTGCCGCTCCAAGGCTCACTCTCTCCTCCCGATCCAATATCTCAAGTATAAATGATGTCCATTTGTTGGGAAAGGAACCATCTGGCTCAGTTTCAGGTCCACAGGAGCAAGTTCCAGGAAAGTACCAGATGCCTGCTCCAATCGCCAATCCGACTTCACCATTGGAAAGATCAGGTGGCAAAATGTCTACGGTCCAAGTTTGAGGCCAATCCAACGGTCGGATTGGGAGATATGAATTTTCAAAGTTTCGAAGGTCATGGACCGTCGATGTCTGGGTGGGCATGGGTGATGGCTCCATGCCTTGGCCTGAGAAAAGAAAAAGGCAAGAGGTCCAGGGTCAAGACCTGATGGGAGAAATATCCAAAAAGGTCCTTGGTCTTAGGATTGCCTTGTCAGAGTGTGCTGACTAGGATAAAGGTACCTCTCCTTATCTTTTAGGTGAGGTGGGATCCTTGTGTGCTAGCCATGGACACATGGCGATTCTCCATGGGTTTGTGGGTTATGTGACCACTAGGAGTGTGCCATGAGAGCATTCTCTAGCTCTCTAGGTCGTGTGTGAGTGGTCAGCCTGATTGCTAGGCTGATTTCCTCCNGGTCAAGACCTGATGGGAGAAATATCCAAAAAGGTCCTTGGTCTTAGGATTGCCTTGTCAGAGTGTGCTGACTAGGATAAAGGTACCTCTCCTTATCTTTTAGGTGAGGTGGGATCCTTGTGTGCTAGCCATGGACACATGGCGATTCTCCATGGGTTTGTGGGTTATGTGACCACTAGGAGTGTGCCATGAGAGAATTCTCTAGCTCTCAAGGTCGTGTGTGAGTGGTCAGCCTGATTGCTAGGCTGATTTCCTCCCTTGTGTGAGATTATGGACTCAAGTGTGTGAGCCTTAGCCTCCATGGCTAAGTGGTGTGGCTTGTGAGAGGGCTGACTTGCCCAAGCTCTAGCTCTATATGTTCTCCATCATTTTGACTGATTTAACAACCATTCTTCAGCACAAGTGATGCCCTTCCAATCACACATGCTTGCTGCTCCAAGGCTCCCTCTCTCCTCAAATGACAACACTTGGTATCAGAGCCAAGTTCTGCCACTTCCAGCCAGCACAGGCTGTCACTTTGAGAATGACGGGTTGAGCTCAAACCTTAACCACATTTGACAATCCGCAACTAGATCTTCAAGTTCAAGAGACAAGCTTTCCAACGAGCCCAAGATTGCGAAGATCCAACGGTCGGATTGAGAGTTATGCTCAAAACGAGGTCCGCCAGGGCTACACTCTTCTCTATGAGTAAGACTGTCGCCTTGTGGTGACCATAACTCTCTCATTTCTTTGTCAAATTTAAAAAGTGGCACATGCGAATTGTAGTAATTTTCCTAAGCTTTCCATTTGTCTAATAATATTTGCATGCCATTGATTCGTTTGGGAGAAACGCCATTTACAAACTGGCTAGTCTGAGTTGGAATAGGAACAGAGGCATACCCTGTTTTCAAGAGGGCATATCTTTCAAAATCCCATGTTGATGATCCTGTTTTATGAGTCCATCTGAAAGGTTTTGAGCTGAATTTTCCAGTGGTGGGCTCAGTTTTTCAAAATTCCCAGTCTGATGGCATCTACAGTCCATTTTCTGTCAGACAGATTTCTGGGAGAAGCAGCAGCAGAAGCAGGGGTAGCGCCGCCATCCAAGGGCAGCGCTGAGCATCATCAAGGCTCAAAATGGCAGCAGCTGGCATTGTAACAGCAGCCCAGCTTTTGGAGAGACTGGAGGGACGCGCCTACTTCATGTTTTGGAAGATCCGTACCCGCCTCCTTTCGGAGGAGAGGGGTTTGTGGGACACGTTGTGCAAAAAGTATGAGAGCAAGGATCCTGCATTCCTCATGGTTTTGAAGGAAAAGATGATGGCACTGAAAATGGAGGGTGGTGAAGGGATGGAGGCGTACTTGGACAGGGCAAAGGAGCTGGCGAAACAATTGAAATCGGCTGGCAATCCTGTGGAAGAGACGCGCTTCATTCTCCTCTTGCTGAGGGGACTCCCAACCAGCTACAACACGGTGTGAGAGACGTTGGAGTGCCAGCCGACTCTCGACCTCGACTTCATCTGCACGCACTTGGTGCAGGTGGAACTGCGTCGCAATATATGAAAGCGCAATGGCCGTAGCAGCAGTAGTGAAGCAGCTTTCATGGCCATGGGCTCACGCAACCAGCAGCAGCAGCAGTCCGGGCAGTAGAGAGGCAAGAAGAAGGGCAAGTGCGACTATTGCCAAAAAGAGGGGCACAACAAGAAAGAGTGCTTCAAGTTTAAGAGGGACCAGAAGGAGCAGCAGCAGCAGCAGCAAAAGCAGCAATCTCCACAGTAACAGCAGCAGCAGTCACAGCAACGGCAGCAGCAGTAGTAACAGCAGTAGCAGGACCAGACTAGCGTGCGCCATTTTGGCAACATGAACGTCGCCAAGGAGGTGCGCGACCGCCTCTTCATGGCGAAGTCTGACATGTCGCAGAAGGACAAGGCGGATCTGGCGTGGTACAAGGACTCAGGGTGCACCAAGAGTCTGACGCACCACAAGGAGTGGTTCATACAGGTGCTCTCCATTCCTCCTCGGCCGATTGCTTTGGGTGATGATCGGGTGGTGTATACTGAGGGGATTCGGATTGTGGAGATGAGGTTGGAGACCCCGCGTGGCATAGAAGTGGGAGTTTTCCATGGCGTGCTGTATGTGCCTGATGCTGTATTCAACCTTCTCTCAGTGTCCTCTCTCACCAACACACGACTGCGCATTGTCTTCAATGATGACTATGGGTACATCCTCAACAAGGAAACATGAGAGGAGTTGGCCAAGTCGGTGAAGGAGGGCGACATGTACCGCATGCTACGGGCGACCCAGAGCTTTGGAGACTTTAGGTATTTTCTCACCTTCATTGATGATTTCAGCCGTTACACTGCTGTGTACTTCCTTTCCTCCAAGGACCAGTGCTTTGACAGCTTCAAGGAGTTCAAGGCCATGGTGGAGAATCAATCTGGCAAGAAGATCAAGGCGTTGCGCAACGACCGCGGTGGAGAGTACCTGAGCAAGGAATTCTAGGACTACCTTGTAGCAGCTGGCATCAAGGCGCAACGTACTGCGCCGTACTCGCTGTAGCGGAACGGTGTAGCAGAACGCGCCAACCGTATCATTGTGGAGTCGGCGCGCTCCATGCTGCACGCGGCTCGGCTGATCTACGACTTCTGGGTTGAAGCCGTGAGCACTGCGGTCTACATCAAGAACCGCAGTCCAACTAAGGCGTTGGAGCAGATGACGCCGTACGAGGCGTGGTTCGGCAAGAAGCCAAACGTAGGTCATCTTCGCGCGTTTGGTAGCTTGGCGCACATGCACATGCTAAAGGAGAAGCGGCAAAAGTGGGATGCGAAGAGTGCACAGATGCTGATGATTGGCTACGACGCGGCAAGCAAGGCGTATCGCCTCTACGAGAGAGATACAGGCCACGTCATCATCTCCAAGGATGTCGTCTTCAACGAGAGTAACGTCATCGGTACCAACATCGTGTGAAAAGAGGCAGCAGAACCAGCAGCTGACAAGACAGTGGGAGTAGAAATTCTTCCTGACCCAGTTTCTCCCGATCCTTCCTCTACTATGACAGTGGGAGAATCACTCTACTCTCCCATGTCTAATGTTGCGGATACAGCAGCTTCATTGGAAGAAGCAGAGGAGGGAGAAGTAGCACCACCAGCAGCAGCAGTTGTGCCAGCAGCACCGCGCCAGCCGCGCGCTAACGCTCCAGCACCAGGTCACAGGTACCCTCTTAGGGTGCGTTACAAGCCTGGTGAGCGCGGCCATTTCTGGATGCTGCAGAAACCAGAACCGATGAACGTCGCAGTTGCAGCAGATTCAGATGAGCCAACGTCATACAAGGAGGCCATGGCTGCACCGGATGTAGCAGATTGGGTGCAAGCCGTGCAGCAGGAGATAATGTCGCAACTGGACAACGGTAACTGGGAGCTGACTGAGCGTCCACCCGGATGTAAGGTGATCAAGTGGAAATGGGTGTTCAAGAAGAAGCGTGGAGCAGATGGTAACCTGGAAAAGTACAAGGCGAGGCTAGTCGCCAAGGGCTACTCGCAGCAGGAGGGCATCAATAACACAGAAACTTTTGCCCCTGTTGCAAAGTTTGCCTCTGTGCGCACGTTCCTCTCTTACGCAGCACCTGAGGACTTTGAGGTTCACCACATGGATGTCAAGACGGCATTCTTGAATGGTGACTTGGAGGAGGAGATCTACATGGAGCAGTCGGAGGGGTTCATCATGGATGGCCAGGAGCACCTGGTCTGCAAGCTGCAGAGGTCGCTGTATGGCCTCAAGTAAGTATCGCGTGCTCAGAACCGGAAATTGGATGCGGCATTGCAGTGCATGGGGATTGAGCGCAGCGAGTGTGACTACAGCGTGTATCGCTGGCAGCATGAGCATGAGATCCTGATCATCATTGTCTATGTGGATGACATGCTCCTCCTTTCCAATAGCATGTCTGCACTGTAGGAGTTCAAGGAAGCCATGCAGGAGCGCTTCCAAATGTCTGATCTCGGGGAGGCATCATACTTCCTCGGTATCCAGATCACGCGTGACCGCAAGTCACGTTCTCTCTCGTTGCAACAGAGCTGCTACATCAAGGATGTTTTGCAGCGGTTCGGCATGGCAGAGGCAAAACCCATCGCCAAGCCGCTGGAGACGCGACAGTACCTCGCGAGCTTCAATGGAGAAGCAAATGCAGCTGAGCGGCAGAAGTACGAGAGCGCCGTCGGCAGTCTCATGTACCTGATGGTGACAACCAGGCCGGACCTCGCACAGGCTGTGAGCGCTGTGAGCCAGCACTTGGCTAATCCTGGACCGGAGCACTAGAAGGCAGTGAAGCGGATCTTCCACTACCTTGCTGGAATCATCAACATCGGCATCACCTACAACGGCAATGACAACAGCATCATCGGCTACACAGACGCAGATTGGGCTTCAAACCCTGAGGACCGCAAGTTCATCTCTGGACATGTGTTCCTCATGACTGGTGGGGCCATCAGCTGGTGCAGCAAGCGGCAGGTGGTCGTGGCCACCTCGAGTACAGAAGCTGAGTACGTATCTCCCAGCTTTGGAGCCAAGGAAGCAGTTTGGCTCCAACGTCTCATGGCAGAGATGAGTGGGAGTGCAGCAGTTCCAGTCCCTGTGCGTGTCGACAACCAAAGCGCAATCGCACTGGCCAAAAATCCTGAGTACCATGCACGTACCAAGCACATTGACATCGCATATCATTTCATCAGGCACATGGTGCATGAGGGTGCTATCAAGCTGGAGTTTACTCCAACCAGCAAGCAAGTTGCTGATTTCTGCACCAAGCCAGTGACCCGTGAGAAGCAGCAGTTCTGCATGAAGGCATGTGGACTCAGCC
>SZWC01004217.1:67461-77853 GCA_023375785.1 Penium margaritaceum
TCCTCCAAGTCACCATTCAAGAATGCCGTCTTGACATCCATGTGGTGAACCTCGAAGTCCTCAGCTGCTGCATAAGAGAGGAGCGTGCGCACAGAGGCAAACTTTGCAACAGGGGCAAAAGTTTCTGTGTAGTCGATGCCCTCCTGCTGCGAGTAGCCCTTGGCGACCAGCCTCGCCTTGTACTTTTCCAGGTTACCATGTGCTCCCCGCTTCTTCTTAAAGACCCACTTGCACTTGATCACCTTACGTCCTGGTGGACATTCAGTCAGCTCCCACGTGCCGTTCTCCAACTGCGACTGTATCTGCTGCTGCACGGCTTGCGCCCAATCTGCTGCATCCGGTACAGCCATGGCCTCCTTGTATGACGTTGGCTTATCTGAATCTGCTGCAACTGCAACGTTCATCTGTTCTGGTATCTGCAGCATCCAGAAATGGTCGCGCTCACCAGGCTTGTAACGCACCCTAAGAGGGTACCTGCGACCTGGTGCTGGAGCGTTAGCGGGTGGCTGGCGCGGTGCTGCTGGCACAACTGCTGCAGCTGGTGGTACTACATCTCCCTCCTCTGCTTCTGCCGATGAGGCTGCTGTATCTGCAACATCAGACATGGGAGAGTAGAGTGATTCTCCCACTGTCACAGTAGAGGAAGGACCGAGAGAAACTAGGTCAGGAAGAATTTCTGCTCCAACCGTCTCGTCAGCTCCTGGTTCTGCTGCCTCTTCACACACGATGTTGGTGCCGATGACGTTGCTCTCATTGAAGACGACATCCCTGGAGATGATGACGTGGCCTGTATCCCTCTCGTAGAGGCGATACGCCTTGCTCGCCACGTCGTATCTAATCATCAGCATCTGTGCACTCTTGGCGTCCCACTTTTGCCGCTTCTCTTTTGGCACGTGCATGTGCGCCAAGCTGCCAAACGCGCGAAGATGACCTACGCTCGGCTTCTTGCCGAACCACGCCTCGTACGACGTCATTTGCTCCAGCGCCTTAGTCGGACTGCGGTTCTTGATGTAGACCGCAGTGCTCACAGCTTGAGCCTAGAAGTCATAGGTCAGCCGAGCCGCGTGCAGCATGGAGCGCGCCAACTCCACAATGGTACGGTTGGCGCGTTCCGCTACACCGTTCTGCTGCGGCGAGTACGGTGCGGTACGCTGCGCCTTGATGCCAGCTGCTACGAGGTAGTCCTGGAATTTCTTGCTCAGGTACTCTCCACCGCGGTCGCTGCGCAACGCCTTGATCTTCTTGCCAGATTGGTTCTCCACCATGGCCTTGAACTCCTTGAACCTGTCAAAGCACTGGTCCTTGGAGGAAAGGAAGTACATAGCAGTGTAACGGCTGAAATCATCAATGAAGGTGAGAAAATACCTAGAGCCTCCAAAGCTCTGGGTCTACATCGGTCCGCAGAAGTCCGTGTGGACCAGCTCCAACACCTCTTTTGCACGCTCCCCTGCTCCAGAGAATGCCTCGCGGTGTTGCTTCCCCTCCAAACATCCGATGCATAACTCATGCTCAAAGTTAGAGATGGTAGGCAGGTCACGCACCATCTGCTTTGCTTGAAGCTGCTACAAGGCGCGCATGCCGATGTGGCCGTAGCGCGCATGCCAGATCTCACCATCTGTCGCCTGCACCACTGCTGCAAGACTTTGTTCACGCGGGATCTTGGTCGCCCCCAGCAGGCGGTACATGTCGCCCTCCTTCACCGACTTGGCCAACCCCTCTCCTGTTTCCTTGTTGAGGATGTAGCCATAGTCATCGAAGACAACGCGCAGTCCTGTGTTGGTGAGAGAGGACACTGAGAGAAGGTTGAACGTAGCATCGGGCACATACAGCACGCCATGGAAAACTCCCACTTCAATGCCACGCGGGGTCTCCAACCACATCTCCACAATCCCAATCCCCTCAGCATCCATCACCCGATCATCACCCAAAGCAATTGGACGGGGGGGAATGGAGAGCAGCTGCGTGAACCACTCCTTCTGGTGCGTTAGACTCTTGGTACACCCCGAGTCCTTGTACCACGCCAGATCTGCCTTTTCCTTCTGCGACATGTCAGACTTCGCCATGAAGAGGCGGTCGCGCACCTCCTTGGCGACGTTCATGTTGCCAAAATGGCGCACGCTAGTCTAGTTCTGCTGCTGCTGCTGCTGCTGCTGGTGTTGCTGTGACTGCTATTGCTGTTGCTGTGGAGATTGCTGCTTTTGCTGCTGCTGTTCTTTCTGGTCCCTTTTGAACTTGAAGCACTCTTTCTTGTAGTGCCTCTCTTTTTGGCAATAGTGGCACTTGCCCTTCTTCTTGCCTCTCTGCTGCCCGGACTGCTGCTGCTGCTGGTTGCGTGAGCCCATGGCCATGAAAGCTCCTTCACTGCTGCTGCCGCCATTGCGCTTTGCCGCATCACGACGCAATTCCACCTGCACCAGGTGTGTGTAGATGAAGTCGAGGTCGAGAATAGGCTGGCACTCCAGCGTCTCTCCTACCGTGTCGTAGCTAGTTGGGAGTCCCCTCAGCAAGAGGAGGATGAAGCGCGTCTCCTCCACAGGATTGCCGGCTGCTCTCAGCTGCTTCGCCAGCTCCTTTGCCCTGTCCAGATATGCCTCCATCCTTTCACCTCCCTGCATTTTCAGTGCCATCATCTTTTCCTCCAAAAGCATGAGGAATGCAGGATCCTTACTCTTATACTTTTTGCACAACCTGTCCCATCCCTCCTTTGCAGTAGCCTTGTCACTCACGTACTGAAGATGCGGATTGGAGATGGTATTGACAAGCAGCCTGTACGCCTGCCTGTCCTTCTTCTTCCACTCCTCGAACGTCGCTGGTACAGCTGCAGAAGAACCCGCATGAGCTGCACCCTTTTGCGGCGTCTTCCCCGCCACCACCTGCGCTGCGGTGATACCTTTTGCCTGTAGAACTGGAGCCGGCTCGTCGCCGCTCACCACCTCCCACAAACCCCTCTCCTCCAAAAGGAGGCGGGTACGGATCTTCCAAAACGTGAAGTTGGCGCGTCCCTCTAGCCTCTCCAAAGGCTGGGCTGCTGTCACAACGCCAGCTGCTGCCATTTTGAGCCTTGGTGATGCTTAGCGCTGCCCTTGGATGGCGGCGCTACCCCTGCTTCTGCTGCTGCTTCTGCCAGAAATCTGTCTGACAGAAAATGGACTGTAGGTGCCAGCAGACTTGGAATTGTGAAAAACTCAGCCCACCACTGGAAAATTCAGCTCAAAAACTTTCAGATCGACCCATTAAACAGGGTCATCAACAGGGGATTTTGAAAGATATGCCCTCTTGAAAACAGGGTATGGTTCTGCTTCTACTCCAACTCAGACCAGCCAGTTTGTAAACGGCGTTTCTCCCAAACAAATCAATGGAATGCAAATATGTTTGCAGCAATGGAAAGCTTAGGAAAAATACTACAATTAGCTTGTGCCACTTTTTAAATTTGACAAAGAAATGAGAGAGTTATGGTCATCACAAGGCGACAGTCTTACTCATAGAGAAGAGTGTAGCCCTGGCCGACCTCGTTTTGAGCATACCGCTCAATCCGACTGTTGGATCTTCGCGATCTTGAGCTCGTTGGAAAGCTTGTCTCTTGAACTTGAAGATCCTGTGGCTGATTGTCAAATCGGGTTAAGGTTTAACCCAAACCCGTCACTCTCAAAGTGACGTCCTTTGCTGGCTCGAAGTGGCAGAACTTGGCTCTGACACCAAATGTTGGAACTTGAGGAGAGAGGGAGCCTTGGAGTAGCGAGCATGTGTGATTGGAAGGGCATCACTTGTGCTGAAGAATGGTTGTTCAATCACTCAAAATGATGGAGGACATATAGAGCAAGAGCTTGGGCAAGTCAGCCCTCTCACAAGCCACACCACTTAGCCTTGGAGGCTAAGGCTCACACACTAGAGTCCATAATCTCACACAAGGGAGGAAATCAGCCTAGTAATCAGGCTGACCACTCACACACGACCTTGAGAGCTAGAGAAAGCTCTCATGGCACTCTCCTAGTGGTCACATAACCCACAAACCCATGGAGCATTGCCATGTGTCCATGGCTAGCACACAAGGATCTCACCTCACCTAAAAAGTAAGGAGAGGTACCTTTATCCTAGTCAGCACACTCTGACAAGGCAATCCTAAGACCAAGGACCTTTTTGGATATTTCTCCCATCAGTTCTTGACCCTGGACCTCTTGCCTTTTTCTTTTCTCAGGCTAAGGCATGGAGCCATCACCCATGCCCACCCAGACATCGACGGTCCATGACCCCCNAGCAATCAGGCTGACCACTCACACACGACCTAGAGAGCTAGAGAATGCTCTCATGGCACACTCCTAGTGGTCACATAACCCACAAACCCATGGAGAATCGCCATGTGTCCATGGCTAGCACACAAGGATCTCACCTCACCTAAAAAGTAAGGAGAGGTACCTTTATCCTAGTCAGCACACTCTGACAAGGCAATCCTAAGACCAAGGACCTTTTTGGATATTTCTCCCATCAGTTCTTGACCCTGGACCTCTTGCCTTTTTCTTTTCTCAGGCTAAGGCATGGAGCCATCACCCATGCCCACCCAGACATCGACGGTCCATGACCCTGGAAACTTCGAAAATTCATATCTCCAAATCCGACCGTTGGATCGGCCTCAAACTTGGACCGTAGACATTTTGCCACCTGATCTTTCAAATCGTGAAGTCGGATTGGCGATCGGAGCAAGCATCTGGTACTTTCCTGGAACTTGCTCCTGTGGACCTGAAACTGAGCCAGATGGCTCCTTTCCGAACAAAGGTGTGGTTTGGCAATAAGCCAAGCTTGGGTCATCTTCGTTTGTTTTGCAGCTTGGCACACATACATGTGTCCAAAGAGAAGCGGCACAAGTGGGACACAAAGATTGCAGATGCCAATGATCGGGTATGACATGGCAAGCACGGCCTACTGCCTTTACAAGCGAGATACAGGCCATGTAGCATCTCAAAGGACATTGTCTTCAACAAGAGGAATGTCATCGGCACGAATATCATTTATGAAGAGGCAGCAGAACCAATAACCGACAAAGCAGTGGTAGGAAAAACTCTCCCTGACACCTACTCTTTAGACCCTTCCTCTATTTTGACAGTAGAAGAACCACACTTCTCTTCCATGTCAGATATAGCTGATACAGTGGCCTCATTGATAGAAGCAGAGAAAAAAGGGATGCAGTTGTTGGAACTTGAGGAGAGAGGGAGCCTTGGAGCAGCGAGCATGTGTGATTAGAAGGGCATCACTTGTGCTGAAGAATGGTTGTTCAATCACTCAAAATGATGGAGGACATATAGAGCTAGAGCTTGGGCAAGTCAGCCCTCTCACAAGCCACACCACTTAGCCTTGGAGGCTAAGGCTCACACACTAGAGTCCATAATCTCACACAAGGGAGGAAATCAGCCTAGCAATCAGGCTGACCACTCACACACGACCTNACACAAGGATCTCACCTCACCTAAAAAGTAAGGAGAGGTACCTTTATCCTAGTCAGCACACTCTGACAAGGCAATCCTAAGACCAAGGACCTTTTTGGATATTTCTCCCATCAGGTCTTGACCCTGGACCTCTTGCCTTTTTCTTTTCTCAGGCTAAGGCATGGAGCCATCACCCATGCCCACCCAGACATCGACGGTCCATGACCCTGGAAACTTCGAAAATTCATATCTCCAAATCCGACCGTTGGATCGGCCTCAAACTTGGACCGTAGACATTTTGCCACCTGATCTTTCCAATCGTGAAGTCGGATTGGCGATCGGAGCAAAAATCTGGTACTTTCCTGGAACTTGCCCCTGTGGACCTGAAACTGAGCCAGATGGCTCCTTTCCCAACAAAGGTGTGGTTTGGCAATAAGCCAAGCTTGGGTCATCTTCGTTTGTTTTGCAGCTTGGCACACATACATGTGTCCAAAGAGAAACGGCACAAGTGGGACACAAAGATTGCAGATGCCAATGATCGGGTATGACATGGCAAGCACGGCCTACTGCCTTTACAAGCGAGATACAGGCCATGTAGCATCTCAAAGGACATTGTCTTCAACAAGAGCAATGTCATCGGCACGAATATCATTTATGAAGAGGCAGCAGAACCAATAACCGACAAAGCAGTGGTAGGAAAAACTCTCCCTGACACCTACTCTTTAGACCCTTCCTCTGTTTTGATAGTAGAAGAACCACACTTCTCTTCCATGTCAGATATAGCTGATACAGTGGCCTCATTGATAGAAGCAGAGAAAAAAGGGATGCAGTTGTTGGAACTTGAGGAGAGAGGGAGCCTTGGAGCAGCGAGCATGTGTGATTGGAAGGGCATCACTTGTGCTGAAGAATGGTTGTTCAATCACTCAAAATGATGGAGTACATATAGAGCTAGAGCTTGGGCAAGTCAGCCCGCTCACAAACCACAACACTTAGCCATGGAGGCTAAGGCTCAAACACTAGAGTCCATGATCTCACACAAGGGAGGAAATCAGCCTAGCAATCAGGCTGACAACTCACACACGACCTAGAGAGCTAGAGAATGCTCTCATGGCACACTCCTAGTGGTCACATAATCCACAAACCCATGGAGAATCGCCATGTGTCCATGGCTAGCACACAAGGATCTCACCTCACCTAAAAGTAAGGAAAGGTACCTTTATCCTAGTCAATACACTCTGACAAGGCAATCCTAAGACCAAGGACCTTTTTGGATATTTCTCCCATCAGGTCTTGACCGTGGACCTCTTGCCTTTTTCTTTTCTCAGGCTAAGGCATGGAGTCATCACCCATGCCCACCGAGACATCGACGGTCCATGACCCTCAAAACTTCAAAAATTCATATCTCCCAATCGGACCGTTGGATCGGCCTCAAACTTGTACCGTAGACATTTTGCCACCTGATCTTTCCAATGGTGAAGTCGGATTGGCAATCGGAGCAGGCATCTGGTACTTTCCTGGAACTTGCTCCTGTGGACCTGAAACTGAGCCAGATGGCTCCTTTCCCAACAGCTGTACCACCAGTAATAGCAGTTGTATTGGCAGCATCGCATTGGCTGTCCCCAATACCAAAAGTATCCCCTTATGATGCCCTACAAGCCTGGTGAGCGCGGCCATTTCTGGATGCTACAGGAACTTGAACAGATGAATGTTAAATTGTAGTAGACGTAGATAAGCCAACTTCTTGCAAGGAAGCTATGGCTTTAACATATGCAGCAGATTGGGCTTAAGTCATATAATAGGAGATACAGTCATAGTTGGACAAGGGCACGTGGGAGCTGACTGGACGTCTACCTGGATACGAAGTAATTAAGTACAAATGAGTTTTTAGGAAGCAGAGAGGGCAAAGCAACCTGGAAAAGTATAAGGTGAGACTAGTCGCCAAGGGCTCCTCGCAAAAGGAAGAATGATTACACTGAGACTTTTGCTCCTTTTGCAAAGTTCACTTCTATGCGTATACTCTTCTCTTATGCAATAGCTGAGGACATTTCAATTTACCACATAAACATGAGGACGGAATTCCTGAATGGTGACTTGGAGGAGGAGATCTATATGGAACAGCCGGAGGGTTTCGTCATGGCTGGCCAGGAGTACCTGGTTTGCAAGCTGTAGAAGTCGTTGTATGGGCCTCAACCAAGCATCGCGTGCTTGGAACTTGAAACTAGATACAGTGCTGCGGTACATGGGGTTTGAGTGTAACAAGTGTGACCATCGCGTGCATCACTCGCAGTACAAGCATGAGATCATCATCATCATTCTCTATGTGAAAGTCATGCTCCTCCTTTCAAACAGCATGTTTGCGCTACAGGGGTTCAAGGAGGCCATACACGAACACTTCCAGATATCTAATCTCGGGGAGGCATCATACTTCCTTGGCATCCAGATGATGCGTGACCGTAAATCACACACCCTCTCGCTACAGCAGAGATAGTACATCAAGGACATCTCGTAGCGGTTCGGCATGGTAGAGGCCAAATCCATCGGTATGTTGCTTGAGACGCCGCAGTACCTCGTGAGCTTCAGTGGAGAAGCATATGCAGCCAAGCGATAGAGATACCAGAATACTGTCGGCAGTACCATGTACCAAATGGTGGCAACCAGGCTAGACCTAGCACAGGCTATGAGCGTTGTGAGCTAAGATATGGCTAATCCCGGACCTGAGTACCAGACGGATATGAATTGGATCGTACTTTAGCTTGCTGGAACCATCAACATTGGCATCACCTATAACTGCACCAACATCATCGGCTACAGAAACGGAACAAAGTCCTGAGGATCCTAAGTTCATTTCTGGACATTTGTTTCTCATGATTAGGGATACCATCAGCTAGAATAGCAAGCAGATGATTGTCATTACTACCTCAAGTACGGAAGCTGCGTATGCCTCTCTCAGCTTTGGACCCAAGGAAGACATTTGGCTTTAGCGTCTTATGGTAGAGATGAGTAGGAGTATAGCAGGTCTAGTTTGCATGTGCGTCGACAACCAGAGCACGCCAAGAATCCAGAGTACCATGCTTGTACCAAGCATATCGACATCACCTATCACGTCATGAAGCACATGATGCAGGAGGATACCATGAAGCTCGAGCTCACTACGACCAGTAAGCAAGTCGATGATTTCTAAACAAAGCATGTGACGCGTAAGAAGTAGCAGTTGTATATGAAGGCATGTAGACTCAGTCTACTCTGACTGCGGTAACATGGGAGATTGTTGGGAATTGCCTTGTGACAGTGGTTGACTAGGAAAAAGGTACATCTGCTTGATTTTTAGGTGATGTGAGATCCTCCGCTCTTGCTTGTGTACTAGCCATAGATACATGGCAATTTCTCATGGGATTTTTACATCCTACACTATCCTATACCAGTGTGTACCATCCTACACCATCCTATACCATCCTATATCATCATGTACCATCCTATACCATCTTACACCACTCAGTATCATCGTATATCACTCTCCATCATCTTGCACCATCCTGTACCATCCTGTACCATCCTGCATCATCCTACACCATCCTATGCGTGCACTACTCTACACCTGTACCATCCCATACCATCCTGCACTACCCTACGCCTGCACCATCTTGTACAATGCTACAGTATCTTGCACCATTCTACACCACCCTATAACACCATACTGTTGGGAAAGGAGCCTTTGGCTCAGTTTCAGGTCCAGAGGAGCAAGTTCCAGGAAAGTACCAAACGCCTGCTACAATCGCCAATCCGACTTCACCATTAGAAAGATCAGGTGGAAAATTGTCTACGGTCCAAGTTTGAGGCCGATCCAACGGTCGGATTGGGAGATATGAATTTTCAAAGTTTCGGGGGTCATGGACCGTCGATGTCTGGGTGGGCATGGGTGATGGCTCCATCCCTTAGCCTGAGAAAAGAAAAAGGCAAGAGGTCTAGGGTCAAGACCTGATGGGAGAAATATCCAAAAAGGTCCTTGGTCTTAGGATTGCCTTGTCAGAGTGTGCTGACTAGGATAAAGGTACCTCTCCTTACTTTTTAGGTGAGGTGAGATCCTTGTGTGCTAGCCATGGACACATGGCGATTCTCCATGGGTTTGTGGGTTATGTGACCACTAGGAGTATGCCATGAGAGCATTCTATAGCTCTCTAGGTCGTGTGTGAGTGGTCAGCCTGATTGCTAGGCTGATTTCCTCCCTTGTGTGAGATTATGGACTCTAGTGTGTGAGCCTTAGCCTCCATGGCTAAGTGGTGTAGCTTGTGAGAGGGCTGACTTGCCCAAGCTCTAGCTCTATATGTACTCCATCATTTTGTGTGATTGAAGAACCATTCTTCAGCACAAGTGATGCCCTTCCAATCACACATGCTCGCTGCTCCAAGGCTCCCTCTCTCCTCAAGTTTAAACATTTGGTATCAGAGCCAAGTTCTGCCACTTCCAGCCAGCACAGGCCGTCACTTTGAGAGTGACGGGTTGGGGCTAAGACTTCTCCAAATTTGACAATTAACCACTAGATCTTCAAGTTCAAGAGACAAGCTTTCCAACGAGCTCAAGATCGCGAAGATCCAACAGTTGGATTGAGAGTTATGCTCAAAACGAGGTCGGCCAGGGCTACACTCTTCTCTATGAGTAAGACTGTCGCCTTGTGATGACCATAACTCTCTCATTTCTTTGTCAAATTTAAAAAGTGGCACATGCGAATTGTAGTATTTTGCCTAAGCTTTCCATTGGTGCAAAAATATTTGCATTCCATTGATTCGTTTGGGAGAAACGCCGTTTACAAACTGGCTGGTCTGAGTTGGAGTAGGAGCAGAAGCATACCCTGTTTTCAAGAGGGCATATCTTTCAAAATCCCCTGTTGATGACCCTGTTTTATGGGTCGATCTGAAAGGTTTTGAGCTGAATTTTCCAGTGGTGGGCTCAGTTTTTCAAAATTCCCAGTCTGCTGGCA